>QDEB01128991.1:0-12799 GCA_004193795.1 Asbolus verrucosus | reverse complement strand
AAAAAAATTTAATTATAAGGAAAAATGTTTTTGACTGTTGGCTGCATTGATTATTAATTGTTACTAGCGCAAGATTAAACTACATGTTTTCACTTACTTCCATACCTACTTTATTTCAATGTTATAAACAACTTGTCTTTTTTAAGAAATAAGCACTATTTTGTTTAAATTGATCAATCAATTTTACATAACCTCCAATCCAATGTAACGACAGATCGTGTTCTTATATGTCAAAAATAAGCAATCCGAATCATTATGATTATGTAGCGGCAATAAGACCATTTACATTTGTTTTTACAGCTGCCTTTGACTACAAACATTTATAACGACCCATTTAAAACATGAAAGTTTTGGTCATCCCTGTTAAAAGTAAACGAGCAAAAAATTAACGTCAAAAATTCGCTTTTTACAAACGCTTTAGTCTCCAAAAATGTTGTTTCAATGTCTTAATAAATTAAAAAAACAATGGAAATGAGCCTTGTTTATACCCGGTGTATTTATAATTTACATATTATGTATTATACACATTATTAATTGTTTTCGTCATATAGATCGAAAACGATGAAATATCTAACCAAGTGAATCAATCTAGTAGTTTATCCTTTATCCTGGAAACTTTCTTAACCTCCGAATTAATAAAGGTAATCTTTACTTGGTAGTAGCATCTGCAACATTGCCAAATTTTATTAAAATGTATTCATATATAAAGGAAAAAAGGAGGGCGCACCAAGTTCCTGACACACTCGGTATAGAAGAAAAAATAATTTTGTCATTTAGTAAAAAGGTGTAGGTGTTTGTATAAAAATTATGACATAATGTCTATCAAATTATTGTACTTTGCCGCTAATGGCTTTCGTATTGAAGCATTGTTTTGCTCTTTAAAAAATTCCCATTTTGCACAACAGAGTAGCAAGTTCGATTTTTTTATCAATCGTTAAGTCTGGCACGATCAGTCTGAATATAATTCAACTTCATATTGATAAAAATACTGGCTATAGTGGTTTTTAATGACTTGATATTAAGAAAAATTATCATAAAAATGTTCTTTTAAGCCGCTATTTAGCTATCCTTAAAAACATTTTCGAAATGGACCAATCAGTTGGTTGTCATTAGATAAAGTATTCGGTGTGATGCTTTATATTTCAAACTCGTTACTTCGTTTTAATCTACCAGACACTTAGCGGATATGTGTCAACAAAATTTTGTTACTGTATTGTTGTTTTCGAAGAATTTTATCTACATCTACATTATTATATCAGAATGTATCTTCATGTTAAAGTTAATCTGGTTATAAAGAAGTATAAAAGCAAAGGTCAAATTCATAAATTTGTTTAAGTGTATGTAAATGAAATGCAACAAAAGCTGCAAAACTGCAAACATTTTAATAATTTTTAACATCTAACTTAACACAAATTAACACTTCTATAATTTTAATTTGCATTACTTTCTCCACTTTTTTGATTAATAATATCGAAATATTAACAAATCAAGTTTTTTTTCTTTTTGGTTAATATGTTATTTTTGTTTGTTAGTTTTTTATTTATTGTATGTTTTGTATAACAAGGGTTTTCAGATTTATAGCACTACATGTATGAAATCTGTATTAGAAATTTAACGGTACTTTTTTGATACAATTTTGTAACGTATTAAATTTGTATTTACGATTAGAATATAACATTTTACATTTCAATGGATAGATTTGCTTCATAAAAATTTTAAATTTTCGATAAGCTCATTTACAAATGTTGCATTTTAACGCTACACAGTTTATACACATTCTGGGACCATGTGGTAAATTAATTATACAGGCTGTCTCACAAAAAACGCCCTAAGCCGTAGCTCGTTTATTTATTATCCGATTTGAATAAATTAAAAACCAAACGACATTATTGCAAAGATTCAGGCCCTAATTGCAGTTTTTTTCAAAATCAATTTTAATATTAGATGAGAGTCAATTTTTGCATTGTAAATAGCAACGTATATTTCTTAAAATTTATTCTGGAAAAAGTTTTTTTTTCTGAATCTAGTGATATGTAACAAGTTCATTTTGCTGCAAAATTTGTTAGAAAAAAAGTACAATGTTTATCAAAATTGAAGCGGATTTTTCAAAATAATTAAAAATTTTTCAAGCGTGCCATGAAAAACAATCGAAAATACAAGAGAAACTTACACTGACGCTTAAATGACATTTATTACAGTTTGAATTCTGGATTTTTTCCATAGCATACTTGAGAATTTTGTAATTTAGTTGTGAAACTTAATTTATTTTTCTTATTTTTTTTTATAAATCTTGCACAAAAATGAATTTGTTAGACCTAGAAAAAAAATCTTTTGAAGAATAAATTAAAAGCAAATTGATACGTCGTATAAAAAGTTGACTGTCGTTTGACATGTTGAAAAAATAACTCATATAGGGCCTATTTGTAATATTTTTCCAATAATGTCATTTGATGTTTGATTGATTCAAATCGAATTATAAAGAAAGAATCTAGAGCTTGGGAAGTTTTTGTGAGACAGTCTGTATGATAAAGCCCTTAAAATAATAGAAATACTTAAAAATACAAGAAATTGCCACTGCGTATAAATAGTGGAGTTTATGAATCTTTATTTTGTGAATGTTATAAGATAAAATATCTGAAAATATCTGAAATATAAAAAGAAAATTAGATTTTAAAACAATAAATTTGTAGAAAATATATTAACCATATAGTTGTTTAAAGATGACAGTTAAATTAAAAATTATTGATTGATAGACGGTGGAGTGATATCGACAGTATAGTTACTGATTAATGAATAAGATTCTACATGAATTTCAACAATGGGCGAAAGATCATAAACAAAGTAAATTTCATGTGTGCGTAGCCGATTTCAATGAAGCTTAGCATTTTTGAGAAGATATGCACTTTCCTTGCAATAAACAAATTTTAAGAAAACTCGAGTTACGACAAAAAAGAGATAAACATAATAATGCATAACTTTTAAATGTAAGACTAAGAGTCGAGGTCACAATAAAAATAGAATAATTTAACCATTTATAAATGTACATTATGTAAATTTTTTGCTGTAAATATCTTTCAAAATTTAGAAACGAATTTCATTTTGAACAGTAATGTAATATTCAACATGGTATCTTTTTTAAATATATTAATTCAAATTTTAATAAAAGTTGGAATACGGAGTACTCAACCCTTATGTACTTGCAATGCTTTAAGATAAACATTAAGTTCCTTTCTCCGACAAGATTCTTCAAAAATTAATTGAGATATTATTTCCGTTTTTTTTTTTTTTAATTTTCAGTCCTTATATGTGTATTTAGGTCATTTCTAAATTTCAAATTAATTCTTCCATTATTTTGGTAAAATTTGAAAGCCCAATTTTTCGCATTGTTTTAAATATTATTTCATGTGCTTAGGAGATAACCTAAATGCAAGATTGGAATAAAAAAAAAGAACAATATCTCAGTTAGTTTTTGAGAAATCTTTCAGGAGAAAGTGACATGTAATGGCTATCTTAAACCATTTGTAATTGCAACAGCGGCCGAACGTGTATCCCAGCCTTAAGGGTTTTTAACAACTAATCAGGTTTTAAGAACCAAAGGGGTAATAGTCTTAATTTTCTTTTTTTTTTGAAAATCTCAAAAACAAATTGTTTTAAAAAATATTTGAATTAAACATTTCTCAGTTTGAGTCGATTTGAACAATATCTATTTATATCTATTACTTTATTTACATAAAAAATATATAATTAATTTGGTAGCATCCAACTTGCAGTTGAATAAATTAATAACTTTACAAAACAGCGAAAATTGCAGGTCTGTATGTTCGTTTATAGAAATTGATCGTCTCAAAATAAATTGCTGAGCAATGACGGCAGCGCTGTTTTAACTGAAACTGCAGCTATTAAAAGGTTTAAACATTTTTTTTTTCATATTACGTTACTATGTTAATTTCATTTATTTATAACTCTTATTTGAGAGACTTTAAAACGCGAAATTTTTTAGCGTGGTAGATAATTATAGTCGTTCATTTTAGCTTGGCGAAGTGATTAATTCAAAACTTTAGGGCCAAAGGTTGAGGTAATTTGTTAGCGGTGGATAAAACTAGTATTTTTTAGAAAATCGTAAATCAAAAAATGAACCCATAAAGTGCAAAATAAACACAATATAAAAAGTCCGAAAACTGATTAGAAATCTTAATTTAGTATTAGCTATGAAAGTTACCTTGGTTTTATGGTTAATGTGAAGCAGTTCACTCGAAGCAAGCGAGAGACCAGTAATGTAATGCTCCCAGCATGTAATATATTCTTTAATGATCCTCTATCAGACTGAAGGATCTTAAAAATAAAGCGAACTCTTCAATTTTTTTTAAGATCAATAATAAATTAAAAAGTACGTTGTTCAAAAATGAATCGTCCGATTGGGCGTAAGGAGGGTGTGTCGATTTTGACTTCCCCATTTGCTACACTTAACCTTCTAATTAATCTAAAACTGTATACGCTTTCAAGCTGGATCACACCTTGTTAACAATCATAAAAAAAAAGCCTTAAATGCTAACGTTCATTCTTCAGATACAGTTTTAAACTTAACAAATGAAAATTATGTCTTTTGATAACATCGTATTTACGTCTTTGAAAATGTGCAATAAAATCATAATTAATGGAATTAAAAAAAAATCATATTATTGGATCTTGTAAGATAGTAAAATCTCTTACGTAGTTGTAATTTTTATACAGTGTCTCTTGCAATTTTATCGTAATATAATTTTTTTCTACTCTCTAATGCTCATTCCACGGTTCCGTGTCAATATATTGCTTAGTTACGGCTATATCTGTCTCATTCTTTTTTTAGTAACCTCTATAGCCCTATCTTTTTATGTTTACATTTTATTGTCACACATTAGTTGTTTAGTTTTCCTAATAAACCTGACGCACTGCGTTAAAATAGTCATTATTTTACGATGAAATTGTACAAACATTTTCAATTAGACACACTATACAGGGTTTTGCTAACTAAACTACAATAAGTAAGAATAACTTCATGAAAAGCTAACTTAAAGGACTTTTAAGTTAACTTTTAAGGCTTTTAGCTAATGCTCTTGGTTTTCTCGAAAAAAGATTGTGAAAATGGTACTACAAAATTTGAGAACTGCTGATTTTAAATAATAGGATCACATAATTTAGTTTAATCGTAGGAATTAATTTCCATGGGAAATTGTTTAACAATGGTTTCTATAATGCTGTTATATTCATTTAGCATCACATTGACAATAAAAAATATTTTGGGATGCTGTTAACATTCATGCTAACAATTAACTGCTTAAAAAATATCAACAAATTCAAGATTACCTGATTTAGAAAATATATATCAGATTTTTAAATATTTTGGTACACGTTTATGTGGTAAATTTTTGAGAAAACTGAAAGGGTTAGCCAAGCATTTTTCAGTTCCCTTTTACTTCATAAAATCATTCCAGCATAATAGTTGTTTAGTTACCAAATTTGTAACAATTCAATAAAAAAAAAAAATTATCTTAAACTTTTTGAATAGATGTGTCGTTAAGAAAAGGCGAACACTCAAAATGTGTTCTCGAGTATATTTTTGAAAGCTTGTTACTTCTTGGCGATGCATTTAAATTCAATATGATATTTTTAGTTTCACATTTATTTTGTTGTTTCAGATGGTATTTTAAAATTTCGATTATTATTCAGTTTTATCTAAAATAAAACAAACGAAAGTCTATAAAAATTAGGTGCAGTCGTAAAGAGTCTATTGATCTCTATTAAAAACACAAAGAAGTTTAAAAAACAGAAATTGACTGTGTTCCGGAAAAAACGTAACATCAATAAATATTCATTTTGCTTTCCTTTTTGAAACGATTCAGTCTTATGTGTTCCTCAATGCTATTAAATACAAATTGAAGGCACTAGAACTCGGGACGGAATTCACCTGTATATAACCAGTCTGAACGTTCTTAACAACGGCAATTTAGCAACAGTTTCTGAACATTTTTGTCAACTCATATAAATATCTTTTTTGCAATCTCCACACTCTGGGAGAACTAGAACCATTATATTTGTGAAGAAACACTCACACAGCTTGCGATCAAGATCAAGAATGATAAGGGTTTTAGTTTATTTGAAATGCATGTATGTTTTTGTGTAAAACACCATATTAAACCATTTAATTAAAATGACACTTACATAATAACTTTTTTGGATTATTTGGTGTAAAAAATAAATGTAAACTAACAGAGTTGCCATGTTATTTTTCCTTAATGAAAAAATGTAAAAAGAACGGTTTATCTTTTAAAAGACCGCAGGCGTTAATTTCAGTTACGCCCATTACTCTCAGAACATTTTACACATTTTATTTATATGTCAAAAAGTTTGAAAGAGGACATCCCTCTGTACTTTATCAATAAATGTGTTCTATTATATCATGTCTCGCATTTGAAATCAAGTTCTCTTTTTTTGTTAGTTACCAATAGACTGAATCATTTAACAATTAAACTGTCGTTTAGTTCCTTTAAATTAAATTTAAAAAAATTCTAAATAAGTGTTAGATTTCACTTTGAAAGGACAGAACTATAATAAAAAATTATTTTCAACAGGAGTAAAACATAGGAAAGTCTTTAATTAGTTGATGCAGTTATAATAATTAATTCTACTATTTTTGACAACTGTCTACTCGATCGGTGCAGGCGGTGCTACAACAGACGTCATCAAAGATATGCCTTTCAAATTTCGTAGTCGCCTCTGATGAAAATAATTTTTGATCATACTGTATATATTGAGGTCCTCCCAAACAGAGGCTGTTTATAGTCTTCATTATTGTAATGTAATTGTAATGCTTGTCATAGATGTAAGTATTACAGGTTTTTTTTTTATCAATTTTAATTACTCTATAACCATATTTTGTCATAAATTACATTCCGTGGCTTGACGTCCTCCAGATGACTTTCCCATTTCATTTTCTTCATAAATAATGTAATTGTATAGGATGTTTGATAATTAAATAGGAATACATAACAATTTTGAAATGAAAAGTCCTTTAACGTTCTTAGCTGACTGGCTTGATTTATTCAAAAAACGACCACGAAAATAGTATCTCAAATTTTTCATTATTTCAATGATTTCAAATGAACTATGCCATTTTGACTATTACTCAAAAAATATTAACCTAGGATTAACGCTACCTGATTTAAAAAATATATACTTACGGTGTAATTATCAAATAATGAATGTATAATGTGTATATGCATGTATAATGTAATATAAAATTATGTAAATATAATGTAATAATCTAATTCAACGTAATTGTTATTAATCAACTTCAATTTTATAATTCATTATCACCATTTTTCTATTGACATACCTGTGTAAAGAAAACATGACTCACCCCCTTTTTTCCTTTATTTATTTATGAAGAAATTGAACAACATTTTTGAAGGTCAATGGATTTATCAAACCTCATCTTTTGGAGTAAACTATTAATTTGCTGGGTTTTACTTTCGCCGAAAATGACCATAACGTTCTTATTTTACATGGGACCATATATTTTAACTAAAACTAAACGTGCAAAAAATCGATAGTTTACGTCAAAAAATCGGATTTTAGAAATCCATCGATCTCCAAAAATTTTATTTAAATAAATAAAAAAAAAGGGTTGATCGTTTATACCCGGTATATATAAATTTTTTAGTCTAACGACAGAGTGAAACATGTTTTTTAATTAAACTTCAATAAATGACCTTATTGTTTTGTGAATGACTTTAACAAATTTTAATAAATTGGTTTAACCTGCGCACTATGGTTTGAGAAATGGATTTCTTGCAATTAATTATTACAACGTTTCGACATACTCTCTACGATCTTTCAAGCAAAACTACATTTGAGCTAACCATTTAAGGAACACGTTAACCCATTTATGTTTGGGATTATGTCAAAAAGCGAGCAATAGCGACTTCTTCCGGTAGATTCAAACGACAAACATTTTCTTTTTATTTGGAAAGAGAAAGAAATAGATTGTCGAATAGATAGTTAATACACATAATTATAGAAAGATTCGCCGGATCAGTTCGATTCTTCTTAAGTTAAACTAGTTTTAGGATCGTAAAAGTTCACTGTACGATATTGCTTGCTCTCCATAGAGTTCTACCACTAATATTTTTTTCCCATCAGAATTAATCATCGTGAACGGAAATAAAAGGGTTATTGCAATTTGGTCGTGATAGAAAAAATACAGTGAGCTGTAAAATTGTTATATAGTTATGTAAGTAATTAATAACAATCTCAGTTACTTGTACATACATCGACGATTGTGAGATATGAACTTCATATAAAAATATAGACTTCTGTTCAATAGATGAAAGATCATCAGAAGAAAAAGAAAGGTCTAAAGGCCGTACAATTATTCACAAAATGATGACTTGATAAAATTGGGTCCAGTATTTCATCAGCGAATTGAGTGCATCATTAATAATGATAGAACTTCAAAAATTTTGGAAGATATGGTTCCACAGTGTGGAAATTTATTTTCAGTTACTGCGTAATAATTTTATAAAGATAAAAAATTTCAAATTTTGATGTCCTTTACACCAATAGTAAACGAATTTGAAGTAACGGGACCAGTATGAGTGTAATAGCCCCCTTAATGTACATTGTGTTTTTGCTAAAACTGTCTCAAAATGTATTCGAACATTCTATTAAAGGATTCTCATGTATTCTATCTCACATTTAATCATGCCTCCAGTATATGTTGTGCTATTTAGTGACCCAGCCAGCAGTGATACGTACGATCGTCCAGCGAATATTGTTTGCGATATTCATTGAGGCCAAAAGATGCAAACCATTGTGTAAGTATAAAAGTATACGTGTGTTTACACTACATTGCTTAATCCGTGTCTTAATCGATACGGTTGTGCATGTATCTGGATTGCTTCACCACATATTGCCATATTTAATGACAGACTAGAGATGAAGAGCGGTAGATATTGCGGGCGGGTCCGTGGGAAAGTAGCCGTGTACCCCTCGGCTTGAGGTCACGAGCTGACCCCGGTATAGCCCCCCTACCCCGCGTTTCCTCGATACAGATCCGCCCAAGTGCCCTGAACTAGCCCTGTTTGAATGCGCTCTCCTATAAAGATGGTCCGAGTAATTCTCTGACCTCTGCTTTATTTCTTGGATATTGGTTGAAAAAATTTTTGCTGCAACTTATTTCGCATTTAACTACATTTCGTTGCAGTTTCAGTACTCCTCCACTGGTACTGGACTCCAGTTGACAAGCGTAACGGCTATGCAATTTATCGAGTCAGACCACTATAACTCAAAATTTGTGTAATTACTCAAAATGTTCGATTTTAAACAAAATCTTGGAATCTATATCAATTCCGTAAACCGTAAATTGTATGGTATCTTCTGTCAAAAATATGATTTCCTGAATTCAAAGATTTGTGTAATAGTAATTTAATTTTCAAATGAATATTCAACAAGCACTCAAATATACCCATATAACTGTCAAAATCAGATAAGGTGTATTATAGAAATTTTAACGTTCTATAATCTCATCGTTATTGTCAAGTTTCTTTAAAGAATCCAAAAAAAAAAACGATTTAAGGTTAAACGAAGTAAAATCTAAACATACACCAATCGTAGATAAAAAAACATGAAAGATACGGAAGAAAAAGGTTGTTTACCACTGAGCAAATAGTGAAAGGGGTTTCTTAAAAGAGATGGCACACTTTTTATGAAAAATTGATAACCATTCAAGTACATTTATTTTTATATCTATCAGTATGGAACGTGGATCAAACTGTATCATTGCGCCAATCTCATAGCTTATTTAAGAAATCAAAAAATTATGATTAAATATTGAATAATTTCTATTACATGAATAAAGTAACTTTTGTTTACTTATTTACCTGAAAGAGCTCCCCACACCTAAATCTACTAAATATTTGTTTGGTTGTTAATCCTTAAATTGAGGTCCATAAAAAAGAATTCATGATTTATGCAACAGTTTCAATGTTAAAGCAACGTTAAATTTTCAAGTTTTCATTGCTATTTCGGATTCTTTTAATTGAGCTACGAGATTGGCGCAATGGTAAAGTATAATCAGCGTTTCAAATTGCGTCAATTAATATAAAAATTAATGCATTTGAGTAGAGTCATCATTGTCAACAGAACAGAATTACAAACAATGTCTTTTAATAAGCAATTACGTTGTTGGTAAAAATTATTAAACACAAAATTTAATTGATTCGGTAGCAATAAGTATTTTATTAAAACTGTTATAGATATGTATGCAGCAGAAAATATTGTGTGGAACAGAAACTGGATGTTATTGATTCAAAAAGCTTAGTTGAGGAAAATTGACTTCCAGATTGAAGTTTTTATGTTTGTTATTTAGAATTGTGTCATTAACATCGGAAATTGTAACAAAAATATAATAAAAAATCGTTTAGTCATTGAAGATAAATTTAAAATATGAAAAAAAGGGGACGAAATTATTGAATTTGCTCTATTTTGGCATAGAACAATTGATGTAGTTTTTAATAAATAAATTGCCGAGAAACTTATTACATTTCAGTGTACATTCTGTTTTTGTTTTGTTTTTTGTTTTGAATGTTTGTCCGTTTATACCTACATATATCTGAAATGAACTGATTTAAACAAATTTTTTGTAGCCAATGTATGTAGCGATTAAAAAAAAAACATATTTTGTACAATAGAATATCAAGGCAAAATCCAAATAGTTTTCCGTTTTATAGTAGACGCGTGAAGATTGATCACCTTTTTTAAGAAAACTCATTAAGTTTTTTGTAATGGCTGTCAATAACCAAAATGTGAGTATATTTTAGTAAATTGTTGCAGACAGTTAAGTGAAAGTGGATCTTAATTTTAACTTTAACCATAAAATTTTTAATTGATATTTCTACACTAAGCTACTAATGGTTAACAGAAAAAAAATATTGAATCGAATAAAAAAAATAACAAATTTTGATAATGAGCTTACGTTCATTAAGCAGTCAAAAATTAATATTATTTCACATTCTCAGAAATTTTTCGAAATTTTGTAGCATCATTTTGATTAATATTTAACAATTTTCATTAATTACTGTCATGAAAAAAGTAAAATTTCTTCTGTATTAATCTTCCTACAAAAATGATTTGACAGTTTGTAAATTTTGAATAAACGGTAATGGTATTAAAACGTCCAAATTAACAATGATCTTTCACATGATGAATCTGGTTAGAGATAACTGGTTCTTGACGTTAGTTGTATCTTTACAGAGAGGTATTACATAATTTATATGTGTGGTTGTATTCAAATGCTTAAATATCGTCGCAATAAAAACAGGCGAAAAATAATTTTGAAAAGTGTGATTTTGGAAGCGTGTGAAAGTAGAGCTAGACTCGCGATATCTAAAATATAAACTTATGAAGTAAAAAAATATAAAAACAAATACCTTTTGAGAATGGTTCAATAATATGATGCAAACACGCAAGTGGGTAATTGTTTCATTTAAGAAGCGAACTCAAAGATTCCCACGACGGGCTTTGGACGCATCGGCCAAATAGCAATTACTATAACCGCTGAATACATAATTCAAGTAGAAGGAGGCAATAACGATTTGCAATAGACACTGCACAATATCATATACATAACATGCTTTATAAAATTGATGAAAAACTACAACAAGTTCAGCAGTGCCGACTAATCGGTGCCTCTCTGTGCTTTTCAGTAATCATAAAATGCTTAACATTCCATTGCTACAACTTCCGGAAATCAATTACTGTCAATCGATCAAATAACCGTGTTGTTCTATAGTTATGTACTCGGCTAGATCGCAAATACAAGACTATATTTAGACATTTTGTGTTTTAGTTATATGTACAAGGTGGAAGAGGAGAAACGCCTTAAGGCGGTAAATTTTATAGTTTCAAGAAACATTAAAGTGAAATACGAAAAGCTTTTGATGTTTGATACGTTTGATAAGTTGTGATTCAGTGAAAAAAAATCGAAAAATGTTATTTTTCCATCTTTGCTGTTCTGCATTCGCCCCTGGGTTCTAACAATAAAACTTTGGATTTTAACAAAAATCAAGCAAGTCAAACTCGAAAAAGGTTAAAAGTTAAAAAATTTGTGCAAAAACAAATGACGTAGAAGAAAATGTTGTATCTCAAATTGCAAAATTTTTGAAAATGTTAAAATTAACATATGGGATTATGCAAAAAATCCAAAACTGATAATTTTAACTTTTTTTTTTCAAGTTAACTGCAATTTTTTTTCAAATAATTGAGATTACGAAGAATGCGTGAATTTAATTTTTAAGATATTTTTTTCTGAAAACTGATGACTTGAGAAATAAGTAAAAATAGCTAATCGTTGACGTAATAAATTATTCATGTTGCTTGTGAAGTAATTGTTGAATCAAGTAAAACCTAGGATGTTATTGCAATAAACCATTTTGACTACTAGTAAGGTCCCTTCAGCACACAATAGTTTTTAAGGATTTTACTCTGTTTTCAAAGATATATTTAAAAAAGCAAATATTTCAAGGATTTAAAAAGTAACATTTTTAACGATTTTGCCCTGTTTTTAGGTACCTTTTTAAAAAAAGTCCGAATTTTAAGGATTCTGTCCTGTTTTTAAGAAATATAAAATTCGATTTCGGCAAAAAAATTCACCTTTGGAAAAACAGTTAAAATTTAAAGATTCTACCCTGTTTTTAAAGGTCCACTTAAAAATAAATATTTCAAGGATTTTACCCTGTTTTTAAATTAGTTTCACAACTATATA
>QDEB01128975.1:0-15259 GCA_004193795.1 Asbolus verrucosus | reverse complement strand
ATTATTTTAGATTTTAATAAATCCAATACTATTTTGTTTAAGTGAATTCTAAAGTTTCGAATCATATGATTTTATTAAATCTAACAATTTCGGTAATTATGTCGTTCAAGTTTTTTCAGATCTTCCCATAAGTAAAATATTTACCCTCTGGCGGGGTGCAATGTTCATATCATTTTACCCCTCTGGAATGAGACAAGGAATACATATCTGAAAATCGCATTTCGATGTCTTAAATCATTTACGAGAGAATTCTATTTTTCTCTTAGAAATTTGAGAGCTAATAGCGCATCTGTAAAGCAACACATTTGAATTTTTCTTTTCTTGTTTGCTTCTATTCGATGTTTGTGACAAATTGACCATATCTGATCCTGTTACCTCAATANNATTTTGACAAAGAATTCACATACAAAATACACTGAATGAGCGAGCGAGCGATCGAGCGAGATATGATCAAACACTATAGCGCTCCTCGCTAATGCTCGTCTGCCAGAACACCAAGACGTGATAGAGATTTTCAGCTTCAATTTAAACTCGAGTATATTGACGCCTTTGTCGTCTTCTGAAATAGTTTGACATCATGAATGCTCCTCTTTTGTGTTGTTCACTTCGCCTTAAATTAAAATAAAGTTACTGCATTTTTTAAATAACTCATGACTAACTTGTTTCGCGTGTTAAAAGTGTTAAAAGCGGGAAAATATAGCTGTCTTTTATATCTTTACCTACAGGTATATTACTGAATGTATATTACTAAATGTAATTACTCAATACAATTTTATATGCCCTTTTAGTAAGTAAGATAGTAGGTTTCGTCAGAAACGATTTAGTAATATTTAATATTGTTATTATTTTTGAAGAAATTTTTTTTATATGTAATGATAATAATACACCATTACAAAAAATGGACATGACCTAAGTTCTATTTTATCTGTAAAATGTGTAACTAACTTCTGTGTCTTCACTTTATACGAAAACTTGGGGCAATGTAAGACATTTTTAGTTGAAGCGATCAGGCACACTGTTATCGGGGGACGCAAAAGGCCTTACTGTAGGTGAATGTTTAATAGGCCACCTGTATGCCCTGAAGAATGGCGGAACGTCAGATAATCGCAATCAATACTGCGGCGAAACATATAACCAAAGAGAAATAAATGATGAAAATAACTCTTCTTTCGACTGATTAGGGAGAAAAATCCTGTTTATAAATAATGTAGGTGGGAATAACGTCGTGTGCAGATGACTGCGTTTATAGCCGGCTGAATTCTGACCAATCACCATCCTCCGCGTTTTTCGAAACGTAATCAATCGTCTGAAGGGGGCTTAAATGAAAATAGCGTTTTTTGCCGGATGAAAATTATGATTTTTGTTTCTTTCTTATGGCGGCGGTGATTATTTCACCGCAAGAAGCCGCAACCAGACTTTAAAGTTTTTAATGCGATATAGATGTTGGTTTGTTTTTGCTTTTATCGCTTCAGATTTGACGAAACTAAGCGTATTTCATTCCTGACATTAAAAGTTTTGTGGACCGGAAACGGTGTTCAGTCTTTTATAATTTGAATACTGAAAACGGACGTGCGTTGAGGCAACTTCAGAAATTTACCAAGAAACTTCGGGTATGATAAAAATTTACTTTGCCAAAATAATCTCTCGGAGTATAGTTAAGTTGGTAATATTTCTAAAAATTCCGAAACTAAAGCTCTTATCTACTTATTCAGCCACTTTTACAGCGAAATTAATTTAATAACACACGAAGGAAAGAATTTCAATGTCTCCTCGAATTGAGATTATTAAAAGAATTATTCTTAGTGCAGCTCTGGGATGTAATGGAAGATGAAACTTCGTTAGCATATAGAAGAATTCGAGTAGTGCTAAATTACCTCACCGAAAATAAAACAAAATATTTCAAGTGGAGCAATTTTTGTTGCGATTGTCCTCATGAGTGATTAAGGTGGGCCTGCATCACTACGTCTTAAATTACGCGAAGCTGACTGAGATCCAAGAGGTTTCCGTAAAAGTGTAGAAAGAGACGGGATGAAATTGCAATTTTCTCAAATTCCATTACATACACGAGATCCTAGCTTTTAAGATGACTGCGTGTACAGTCAAAGCCAAATTTTAATAAAGGTTTTTCACTTCTTCCAGTCTTCGGCGTAAAAGTGAGAGGCTTTTACGATTCCTTAAAAGTTGTAGATCAAATTGAAGAACCAGAAATGTGGACCTGCCGTTTAGTAATTTTAGACACCATTTAAATGAAAATAACCATCTGACATGGCTATAAAAATTAATGTTTTTAAGTTATGATCCCGATAGAGGTAAATATTTGGAAATAACCCATTACGCCGAGAGTCCTTGAAAAAAAGTCGTAAAAAACGAGCTTCTCATTTAGGAGTTCCGGGCCTCTTATCTGTGGAAATAGTCTTGTAAATCAAGCTTAACTTTATCTAAAATGGTGCATAAAAGCTCCTTTTCTAACCTAAAACCAAACCCAAGCTCCGGTCAAAAACGTTTTTTTACCTAGTTGTGTGTATAAATTCAGCCATAAGCTCTCTTCTTGTAGACAGATTTTTTCGGACGTAACCATTACACATTCCTGAATTATACTGACAATGTCTTGAACTTTTCTTTTTCAACGAAAAGCCGTTGATATGAGGTTAAAATCAGTGACATGCAATACTTGCTGTGACATGGTGAAGTTGTCGGAAAGACTGGCATAGTTTCTTAACTATTTGAGAGTTTGTGGCACAATGAAGGTGACATAACAACAATTTCATGCTTCCTCTCCACTGTTTTCACCTCATTGGATTTTAAGGCAGAGTCCGCTGTTCTAGACAGAAAAGCTAATGAACTTCGCTTACGATGCACTCTAAACAACTTTTATTATTCTAAAGAAATGCATATTTCAGGAGCCGTGCTTATGCACTTAACATGAAAAGAATAAATTTTATCGATGTCCTGTGACAGGAAATTTGAAGGAGGGTCGATAAAGAATACTAGCGAAAAAAGAACATTTACGTGAAGTAGTCAAAGTGCACTTAACAAGAAAGGATATTACAAAACTTACTCGTCACTGTCATTCCTTTTTAGTATATTTTGGAAAAAGTTTCCAAAATAATCAAATTTTAATATTTCAATTATAAAATATGAAACTCGATGGAACAAAAAATGGATGTTATTTCTGTTCAGGCTGCACCTTTTAAGACATGAACAATAACGTTCAATATGAACTTCAACAAGTTTTTCTTTATTTGGTAACAAGAGATTTAACAAATATTGGATACTTGGAAACTGCCCTAAATTTTTTAAGCAAAGCGATGGAGATTAAGGAAGAAAAACAGCCAGGAAATGTGTTTTTCCGATAAAATGTTATTAGATATAGCCTTTAGCATTAATGGCGGCCCATAAAAACGCCAATAAATTTCACTATTGCTTTAATAGACAATGAAAGCTTTTAACCAAGAATGTACATTAACAAAAAATAGAAACTATTAATCATTGTTCAGACCAGTACGAAATATTTGTGTCAATTTTGGTTTCATACTGAAAAATGAGAAATTTCCCTTTTCATTAGTGTCTTTACTTCCGTCGAACTCTGCAATAAATGACAAACGACATTTCATTAGAGAGTTTTGAAAATACAATTTTAATAATATAATAACAAAAATTACGGTTTTGCGAAGTTTCGTCCATTAAAGCCTGAAATTTAATTCCTTATATACGTTAAGTGCAGTGCTTCTGGATGTTTACATCAAAACCAATACGGTTAATTCAACATTTACCAGCAGCAGGAATGAAACTTTTTGTTATGTAATCCAAAATGAAATAACAACTTGTTTGACTTTTGAACTAATTGAAGTTGCAATAATGTACCCAAAAGGCCCAAAGGCATAGCCAGTTGATCCTTCTGCTAGAAATAATATTACATGTACAATGTGGAACGAAATTTGCGATAAACAGTGATGACGTAACCAATTTTCAGTTACAAACAGCACATATTTATAATTTATCCTGCTGGGTCCTAATTCGAAGTTAACGACGAATTTCCTCTTCCGATTTCACCGGAAATGACTAACTGTTTAAAATCGAGCACCATCAAAATGCTAATTTCTCCGTAAGCTACTAAATGAAAACATCACAACTAAGAGAGTTGCAAAAGGAATTTTTCGTAAGTTCGCAAAAACTATATGACTATAAATTAAATACAAAATTGTCAATGTATAATAATTTATTGACGTCAGTGGCATTTTTTACATTTTTATATAGGTGCAACATGATAAAATAAGGAAAACACACTTACAAGAAAAAAAGAAACAACAAACAATATTAACATTAATGAATTACAGTTTCAATTTCAGTTTGATTTGTCATATGATATAAAAAAATTGAAAACATTCTTTCAAAATAAAAGATCAACAAATTCTCTTAAAGTCAAATTATCAAAAAAAAATCTGATCTTTTGTTACTGATTTAGGTTGAAAAATGAGAGAGAAAAAATTGATATTTTTTTGTCTTTAAGGCTGTGATATTTACATCTATCCAGTATTCAAAAACATTAATTCTTCACGTAATTAGGAGTTAGGTATGTGCTAAAATCACCAGGTCACACAATGATAATATTTCTTCTAACTTATTCTTAATTTGGTAACATATTTTGTTGATCACTCGGTAGATAAACTTGAATGAAAAGAAAGGAGGTATAATAAAAAATTCTGTTCTAGGTGTGGTAAAAATGTGACAAACACGGTAACCTTGTTTTTTGTTTGCTTTTAATGAAAGAATGGTGGACATAAAAAAATAAAACGTAAAAATGGGGTGACATGAAAAATTTCAGAATCAGAGCAAATTTAATTTGACTCGTTCCCGATTGTCTCCGACCATTCTTCAATATTTCATTAATTTGATGCATCGCAGTCCTGACTCGATAATCACGATCCTATCGCACGATAATCAAATTTAACCGCCATTTCTGCGTAATCCACGGCATCGACGGCTCTATTTTAATCCAGAGAGCTTAGACGGTGACATACGTAGAAGTAAACAACTTTAAATCAATATAATTCTTCAGAAATGTACTAAAAAGAATTTCCTATTATTTTCATCTCAAAAAGAAATTTATCGTTCGACATACATGGATTGAAAAATAAAAGTAAAAAAGGCAAAAAAGGCAGAAATGAACTTTTTTTTAATCGATTTCGTCAGTCTGAAATGGCTGCGAAGTTAATAAAGTGTCAAGACGTTTTAAAACAAAGTACAAATCAATAGCAGCCTTGCAGTTATTTCCAATTTGACCCATTATTCTCAGCTGTACAAACCGAGACTTAAAGGATGAAGAGTCAAATATAATCGGATCTGTTTGAATGGCGTTATTTTTACAAGCTGCACCATCGCCACCAGCAAGAATAGAATTTAAAAATAGATTTTATTTCGACAATGGCTTAAAGCAAGTGGTGACAATGTTTGCTCAAGAATTGATCAGACAGACAAGTGTGAACCAATTCCCACCTGAACCAAGAGATCGCATTGTATTGTAAACGCCTGTTATTGTCGAATTGACATTGTTGTATTATATTATCCACTCAAACACTCAGCTTTTAACATAAAAGAATTTATTCGATCCATTTTGAATTCAGTCAGCAGAGTACGATAACACTCGACTGATGTGGCGAAATTGCTTCGGCGATTTTTTACGCAACTGTTGGCCCATTTGGCTTTTTTCAGCGGTCCGAGTGTTTCATAATTGCTGTAGAATTCGCATTAGCGGCGATGGGGGTTTCATTAGTTCGCTGTGTTTATATTTGATGAGCTTAATGTTTGGCTAGTTTGGGTTCCAGATAATTCTGATTCAGTTTCCTAGTAAATGGTTCTGTTAACAGGATGTTGGTAGTATTGGTAGTTTGAACAGATGCTCTTTAGATTAAACCAAACGTTAACTAACGTACATCACATATTAAATTTTAAATCTTCACCAACTTGGAAGGCACTTTATCGGTTCATTACGTTCGCACATTGTTTGAAGACACAGGCTGATAGTGTCGCATCCATAAAAAAGACATTCGCTGGGAGATGATAAGAGGTGTTAACGTGTGTAGAAGACCATAACGAAAGTAAACGAAAAACGTCCAACACAATATACAAAATGTAATGTTCACTAGTACCATTACTACCTGCAGTAAAATTTAATTCCGTGCATTCGTGCACCAGCATGATGCAGGTTTATGGAGGTTTTAACTAAATGGAACGAGCTAATCTTAATTAAATACTAACTTAATTGAGATCGATATGTGGAAATCTCAGTGGCAATTTATTTCTCCACTGTAACTACATCTGCTAGTTGGTTAAAAACGTGGAAACTAATTCTGTCGACTGCCGACATTGTTAACTTCAAACCAAGTTAATGGTGCAGTTCTAATACTGTTTGCATAAAAAACCAATTTTCTGTTAATAGGTAAATGTGCGTGTAATTGTGTGAACAATTACAACTCAATTAGTTTATTATCAAACTGAGTTTTTAACATTTTCGGATGAATAATAATTGCTGTTAATTACTGTGTGATTGAATTGTACGTTTGAATAATTGTGGGTGTTTTAAGCTAAAAAGTGTTAAATACATGAATAGTAAACATGATTATTAAAATTCAGTGTTCAGCGTTCAGTAAGTTTATTTAAAATGTGTATTTTATATTTTCAATATGAAGAGGTTTCATATGAATAAACGCGGGAGTCCCGAAGCGTGTCAGACCTTTAAATTTTTCGTCACAAAATTGCAAAAATATTTCATTGTGAAATGTATGTTTTATATTAAAAAATAAAGACATATATTTTCATGAAATATATTACGCTTCCTAAAAGAAAAGGTATGTAACTATGTTATAAATGTGTCGAATGAAATGTTTCAGCAAAGAATGAAAACGATGCAT
Organism: Asbolus verrucosus; assembly: GCA_004193795.1. Taxonomy (NCBI): domain Eukaryota; kingdom Metazoa; phylum Arthropoda; class Insecta; order Coleoptera; family Tenebrionidae; genus Asbolus; species Asbolus verrucosus. The sequence goes on along the minus strand of QDEB01128975.1, from coordinate 8,348 downwards.
CATGTTCAAGTTCAAAAATATTTTCAATTAAAAAATATAAATTTTCGTGTAGAGACACTTATTGGAAAATTTCGTCGCTTTCGCCGCTAAAATAAATTTATTAATGCCGAATATCACCATAATGAAAATTTCAGACTAGATTAAAATTCGATTATGGCAAATAACTGAATTAGTGTAGTAATTTTTCCTTACATATTTTGGACATACATTTTGAATTGAAATTTGAAGAGTTTGGAGTGCAGTTATTAATTTTTTTAATAACCGTTTGATACAATAATGAAGATGATAGATAATATAACGCAGAAAATCATGGAAAAATTCCTCATTCTCATGATTTTTTTGAATTCTTGACCTATCTTGAAAATTAGTGCATTTTTAATTGAGGCAAAATTACGAGTTGTCAAGGTGTATTACCTATTTATTATTAGAATCTGTATCAGTAGTTAGGACTCGTTTTTTTCTAGTAGGTTATATTGCCCTATATTTTAATTCTATTTGAAAATTTAATTAAAAATGAGGACAATAAAATATGTTTCTTCACAGGAATTTCCATTGGGATTCAGAATTTAGAAAATTATTATTTAGGGTTTTTATAGCTCATTAAGGGGCACTTGTTGAAATGCAAATCACAAATGACAGGATATAACATATCAGCATAAATAAGATGTTTTCACAGATTGTGGTGATCAGATTTCAACTGCTGAAGTCGGTCAGCTATCACAAAAAGTATGTAGATTTTGGTATGAGTCTATGATGTTCGATTAAAGCAGATTCATTTTTAAAGTGGTTCCGCCCTAACCTGATGGTCCAATAATTTTGGTTCTTGGTGGTCACAATTCCCATCGTAGTAACGTCGAAATGTTGGAGTATGCTGAAAACAATAACATCATATTATTGTTTGCCAAGTCATACTACCTACGCATTGCAGCCTCTAGATAGATCTTTTTCTAAACCTTTGAAAGTCTATTATAAACAGGAAGCAGACACTTTCATTACAACAAGTAAGGATAAAAACATAAATCGCAGTGTCATAGACAAATTAATTGGAGCAGCCTGGAAGAAGTCTGCAACCCTTACCAACGCTAGTTCTGGATTCTCGCCACTGGAATATATCATTACAATAAACGTGTTGTACCGGACTACTTTTTCCATATGTCTGATAACAATGAAAATTTAGCTTTGTGATGGCCGCATCATCATTACAAACAGAAGAACCTCAGACTGATGAACAACAGAAACAATTTCACAGCGAAGAAAATTTTCTTGAAAATGACGTTTTTAATGAGAACATGTCAACGCAAATGAACATTACTAAGGCCGAAAATGCTGAAGAGGAAACGGAATATCTAAATCTTGAAATAGAAATCAACAGGGCAGAAAATCTGCTTAAAGACACAGATCAGATTAATTCTCCAAAAAAACGAGTACCGGGGAATAGCCTAAATACACCTAATTATCACGAGAAAAAATGGACGAAATAGACGAAACTCCATAAAATCGCACCGTTACCAACGATACAAAATCAAAAAAGTAAAAGAAAACAGTATGCAAATCTTTTGACAAAAGATGGTATAAAACAAAATAAGAAAATAATTGGGTGACTGGCTAAAAAGACGAAAAATAGAAAAACCAAACCACAAGCAAGAATGAGGACAAAGATGATGTGGACTGCACAAAATATTTAGAAAACTACTTTTGTTTTGTGTTATTTTTCAATTTTGCTAATTAAGTACATATTCTTAATACTTAATATAATCGACAATTCGTTCTTTAAGACCTGCCGGGCATTTTTCCCCACATCCTTGGAACATGGGGCAAATATCCAATCGAAAAGGCATATGTCCTAAATTTATGCAATTCAAAAAAATCTTTTTTTTAATTGTCCAAATAAGTATTCTATAAAATGCCCATGTCAAATGAACCACCACACTGGAGGTCATCAGTTATTTGACAATTTTTTCGTTGAAAGAAATTTACATATTAATATAAAGTTAGGGGGGCATATATCCCACCTTTACCCAAATAAATCACGGCTAGCCGCGATGTTGGAAACATTTATAATAATCCTGTATTAAAATCTCGATACTGCTGAACATCATTTGCAATTCACAATGATTTGTTCTCTGGAAAGAACAATGTAAGATGAATGTGGAACTATTCCAAAAGCGCTGGCAACCAAGAATTTCTTGCACGATTCTATAATAACGCATCATAGAACTTGTAACAGCAAGTGGGAAAGATGAAATTTCGTTTCAAAGTGCACTGAAATTAAAATAATCTTAAATTAACAATTATTACATTATTCGAAACAGAAGATGTTATTAAGTTGAAGCGGTACCACTTTTTTGAATAATTTCATCTTGAGATACAGAATTTTGTTGCAACATAATTCCATACAGCTGTTGTTTCTTTCTTATTTTTATATATATTTTTTTATTTTCGCTTTATGTGCAATATTTTTTTTAATCTAGACTTTCATTGTTTGCAAATATATTTCTGCCATAAAATTTTGTTTTCTTATTACCCATAAAATCAAATGTAACAAAGCTGTAAAACACTGTAACGAAACGCGTAATATAAAAACATAATAATTTAAGGCTCACGAAGTATTCGAAGATTAGGTGCAAAGGAGTAACCAAATTTCATTTAAAACGTTGAAAGACCGTTAAGTAGAGGATTTGAAATGAACGTTTCAATATGAAGATTTGAATAGGTAGTAGATGATAATCCCTACTTCGGCAAATCCTTACCTAATTGTCCATTGTGCTTTAGTTTGTGTTTGTATTAATTATTGCAGTAAGCTGCACGTTGATTTCGTTCACAAGTAATTTTCAGGTTTCGTCCTAATTATTTAAAATAAGTAGACGTTTCGATTCATTATTGAGAAACACGTGTTTGAACTTCGTTCCTTTGGGAAAGGCGAGCTTTAAATAGGGAAAAAGCTCATCTTGAAAAGATCAGGCGAGAATATTGCTAATTAGACCCGTACTGGAAGGATGCCTAATTTAACATCAACTAACAATCGGCGAATGAAAATTAAAAATCGATGATCTAATCGGGATTGTGTTAGCAAATGCTTAATTGATTAATTGGGTAAATATGTTCGACCCGTTGCCATCCAAACACCCTCCAAGCATCGAACCTCAATTCCCTACATTGCATTTCCGTTAAAATTACGCCGGTTAGTCACACCCAAAGTGCATTTTATTCCAATCGATTTTTCGTTCTCTGTAAAATCCAAAGAAGACCCGCAATTAAGTTATGAAATTTGCTCTATTTCAGGAAGTAACAAAGACGCAATAATGCTTTTATAATATAGAAATAAGTTAAATTCAAAGAAGAGCAAATTCAGTTATAGAACTCTCACTTTTTCAGGTTTCACAATTACAAGGATTTCGTCAGAATACATAAGCAGTAAAGTTAGCTACTTATCATATGTTTTACACTTTAAGGTGTTTTACTCCGGACAACTTGACTCGTGATGGAAAAGTTTAAAAGATTTATGTTTCGTTTAAAGAGCAACCGTACAACGTAATTTCAGCCTGAATTTTAAATCGACCGTTCAGGCGTTCTGTATTAATCAGAAATAATTCCTGTTTCGGAAAATATAAGCTTGCTCTAGACTAAGTTTAATTTATTATTATAGAATTTCATTACGGACTGAACAAGTTCATCTAATTCGTTTTAATGATCTAATTACTCGTTACTCAATCTCAATGTATTAGTCGCAACTGATTTCCACTAAAATCTCATAATTAAAACGGAACGATTAATTTCCACGTTGATAAAGAATAAGCTCCTCACATTAAAGCTTCATTTGTTTGCATAATATACTCAAAACGATCTTGCATAACTCGAAATCGTTTAGGGTAAGGATTCCCTCAACCACGCTGCTCGAGGTAATGATCCCCATGGCAATAGCTTTAATAACCTTGCCTTAAACACATGAAATGAAGAGAATTATTATAAAACACAAAGAAAAACGCAGAACAAAGAGAGCATAAGAGGTGTTGTAAAGTTATGAGAGGAAGGAGCAGCAACAAAAATTATTAAGACAAATAAACGCAAAGCGCGGGCCTCAAAACGCTTTAATATTAAAGAACAAACAAAAGGTACGAGAGGAGGGAATGGAAGAAATGGAAGCTGGTGATATATTTTACGAAATTATTAAAAGGAAAGATTGCTGAATTTATTCGTCAATGAAAAGAATTTAGTACAAATCTTAAAAACTTTAATTTTCTACTTTAGGATTTTCGTTAAATCCAAGAAAAAGCAAAGGAAATACTTGCCAAGAAGAGGAACAGGATCAAATTTTCAGATCCTGTTAGCACTAAAAGGCCTTTTGACAAGGTAATACATTTTGCAACAAATTTGATCCAAATACATACAAATGTGTATTGACATTTATAACAAATTTAATAAAAAAAAGTGAAGTAAAGTGTAAAAAGACTTTAATTTGAGTACTTTGCTTCTTTTTGCTTCCTGAGAATATTTTCTTTAAGTATGTGACTCATTATTAGGATTTACTTATGTCATTGTACAATTTTTTCAGAATAAGAATTGGATTCTTTGGCATTGTTGAATTGTCATTAGTTCTTACTTGTATGCTTTGAATTGTAATATTTTTTTCAAGCGATTTTATTACTATCAATGGCAGTCCATTGTGCTCTCTAATATAAATATTACACATTTTGGAATTATTGACAATAACTGCAACAAACATACATTTTATTTAATTTTGAACGTATTTTGTTCGAAGTATTGTGATAATCATTTTTAAAATAAATAACATGATAAAAATAAAAAGCCTGGAAGTCGGAGCGTGTGCATCTTTGAATTCTGTAGATCTTTGATTTTTGGTGGATCTTTGAAATGAATGTAAGTACCTCTGGAATTAGCAAATGTCCAGCCTACTTGTAGCGCACGAGCATTTTAATGTGGGTGGAGAATCTGCACCTAATATTAGCACACTCGCATTATCTTATACACACTTTCATGTGACTTTCCAGTTGTCAGGCATACCAGTTTTGATCAAAATCGGTATAAGGAGTCAAAAGTGGTACCGTTGGTACGGTGGTACCTTTGAGTTACTTACTCACTAACGAACTTAAATCTATGAATTTGACAAAGAATCCGTGCACAAAATACGTCAAAGCGTTCTCAAGCTATCGACGTTATGTCCAAGAGGACCAGCGAGCGAGCGACATGGGAAAGGACAAAAGCGCTCCTCGCTAATGTCCGTGCACTAAAAACATTTTTTTGTAATTTAACGATTTCAAATCTAGCGTAACATCGAGGAATGAATGCAACAAGCTAGAAGTTAAGAAAAAAAAATCATATTTTTGCCAATTTTTACATCTTAAATATTTTAATATTTGTCAGTAAACTTCAGTTTCAAATCTGTTTATTTATGAAAGCAGTATTTCAGGCAACAATACGAGAATTCATTAATAATAATAAGCGTTTCAGTTGACATCATTCGTTTTTTTTTTTTATTATTTAACAGTCTTTCTGGAATTGTTTTGGTTTTATCTTTTAAAGTAATACCGAAACGAACATAATCTTTTTTAAATTATAATGGTCATGTTTTACTAAATAATGGGTATACATTACAAGTTCAAAATGATATCTAATGTTACACGTGTTGTGAGATATCGAGTGCTGATCTGACTTACGACTGTGTGTTTGAGTTTTGCAGGTTTACATTTTTGTTAGATTGGTAACTTGGTAAAAAATGTTTGTTTCAAACACTACATCATCACAGTAACACGAGGTGTTACCGAAAGGTCCATACAAAATTTAAAAGTTAATTCAGTGCCCAAAGGCAAAATCCAAGAAATAAGTGTAGTATACTTACAGTTAACAATGACTTGTTAAAGTGTAGAGATTTTACTACTCACAAATAAAAATGAACTTACATACTTAAATAGGCACCAATATTGAATTTCAAAACGTCAACCTTTACTTTAGCGATCTTGAAGCTGTACCCCTAGTATTTCTCCATTAAATATTTTTTTATTATCATGTTATTATGTTACATATTATTCCACAACTGATAACAATAGCTTTTAAGCCCTGTAAACTCCTATTAAAATTTTTGGGGGCACTTTTTTCGAACTGATCTTATTTAAATTAACAAATTACATAATAAAATTTTAATAATTGTTTATTAATATTATTGGAACTTTGACAAAATACTTTTAAATCTAATTTAATTTAATTTTGATTTTAATTTTAATTTAAAATTCTATGAGTCTTTGTGAGGTACCTCGTATAATCTTCGAAGTCCTAACAAAGTTAAATAAATTTTATTTTGAAGTTTATATAATCCTATCAAAAAAAAAATAGTATATTATTATACAAGTTTCATAAGACGGTCTACTGTCGGACGCGCGGGTTTAAAGCACGACGAGCGGAGCGAAAATTTCTGTTTGAACGAAATTTCATTTCATATGGGGGATTTTTTGTCTATGATATTTGAGTTGGAACTTCTGATTGTTATTGTTTGCAATNNTATAAAACGGAAAACATTGTATGACCAACATGACAAACAAAAGTTTCCAAAAACATCATTATAGCCTTCATTACAGCATTGTTTAGTGCTTTAATAGTCATTAAAGACGCAAAGTAGAAAAAGATATTTGTCAAATTTTGATGGAAGCAGAAATTGTTAGAACTGAAACAATTTTTTTGTATTTTGTCTAAAAAATTTTAGTATACTGGAGAAACAACAGTGTTCCTTATTGCTACGAATATTGAAAAACCATGCTTTCTGAAATATATACAGCGACAAAATAGAATATTTAGCGTGTGTTGTTCAGTGAAATTATAACAACGTAACTACCTTAATATGCTGCACAAGTCAGTGAAAAGTAAATATTTTTATAACCGAATTGAGAATAAAAACAATTTTCACTTTCATGTTGGCTATTGCTCACAGCCGGCGACAACTTGCTATAAGACTGGGCACTTTTTAATCCGATTTCACACTTGGGAAAAATAACGCACCCTGAGGTCTTTATTTACAAACATAACTTCTGTTCACAGCGTTTTTTATCCTGTTAAATACAGGAAATTAATTTTACTTTTTAATTGTGTTGGGAATTGCAGATTTAGCACTTATTTGGTCGTTAAAAACATCAACGCAAAAAAAGGATATTTCTGACTGCATCATTTATTGTTCGGGAAGAGAAGGTATATAGTCAAAGCGATCCCGCATTTGTGAGAATCTGTTTAGGGTGGGATTTCACGAGCCACTCATAGCGTTATAGACACTCAAGGTAATAATCCCTATGGCAATGGCTGCTTTAATAACCTTGCGTCGGTGCGCCGTATTACTACCTCACACTGCCAGATCTCTGCAAATCGATGAAGACGGGATGACATTTTTTTATATTCCGTCGTGGTAACGAGCAACTGACCGGATGATACGAGAATTGGTTAAGTTGGCGACATGCACTTTCACTTAATTAAATAGCGGAGCTTTTAAATGAAATTTATTCCACTCAGGCGGCTTCATAACTTTATGTCACTCAGGCGAGCAAGAAATTTAGCACATTAGAGCCTATAAAAAGGGGTAGGCTTTTTGCCACCCGAGAAATAATTGCAATCGAAGCACTCATTAACTGACATGTCATGAAAATTTGCATCTCGAATCAACATTCACGATGTACATGCACTCACAGGTGCTTAGTAGTTTGTCTTTCCTCTGTTTCTCCTTGTTCTTAGTTCATTTAATCACGACTTTTTCCGCACCGTTTCTCTATCCTTTGTTGGATTTAGCTTGGCCGTCATACACTTGTTTTGTGGACCCACCTTCGACGTGTCCAAACTACCTGAGCGAACTCTTATCCGACGGATCTTTCACTAATTTCTGTAACCTGTGTTCGCTTAAAACTCATGAATTTTGATGCAATGTCCTCCACTTTTATTTCAAACAGTCCAACGTTACCTCGAAATATCCACCAACTTTGGTGGGTATACATTACATGCAAGCTAAGTGCACCACACACTACGAAAGAAATGGAGGTTCGTTCGACGAGATAAATATTGTCAAAATTTAAATTGTTTATCATTTACACAACATATAATTAGTGATATGCAGTGGGAATTAATACAAGTGGGATTATCAGTAATGAGGAATATTGTGCATTTTAGCGCACGAGCATTAGCGAGGAGCGCTATTGATCTTGTCCATGTGACTCGCTCGCTGGTGCTCTAGGACATCACACCGATAGCGTGAGAACGGTTTGACCTATCGAGTTCAAATTTTGTGTACGGATTCTTTGTCAAATTGTTAGATCTAAGTTCGTTAATGGGCAATATAGCTCAAAGGGTTGTGGGGGGTG
>QDEB01128902.1:0-11190 GCA_004193795.1 Asbolus verrucosus | reverse complement strand
AAACAACAAAAAAGCTACTAATAGTTCTTTCATACCAACGATAATTATAAAGAAAACAGCAAGAGTGCTGCTCATCATTCCAAAACTGCAGATCATTTGGAGGATGGCAAGAGCAAATACAATTTTTGAATCGGCCCATAAAGGCGATTTTGATTTAATTACAAGTAAATTAAAAGAAGATCCCTCTCTCCTAACCAAACAAGATGAGGTATGCCATTCTAAGTTTATAAAGTTGCATCATTACAGTTTATTGTAGAATAGCAGACTTTTGCTTCATTGGTGTTCTGTAGGGGGTAACGTCAAATTAGCAACACATTTGGTTGAATTGGGTTCACCAATAGACCCCACAGATGACACCGATACGACTCCTTTGATCTTGGCTAGTTCTGCAGGACATGTAGAAATTGTTGTTCTGTTACTTGAAAAAGGGGCTAATGTTAATCACCAGTCATGCGAAGGTCACTCAGCTTTACAATATGCCGCTTCTAAGGGCTGGCTGGAAGTACGAGTTCAGTTTTGATTTTACATTTCAATTAATTCTTATTTTCAACAGATTTGCAACAAACTGATAGAACACAAAGCTAATGTTAATATAAGTGATAAACGGGGGGCCACTCCACTGCATCGAGCAGCTTCCAAGGGCCACTTGGAGATTGTTAGATTCTTAATTGAAAGTACAAATAAACTCAATGTGAATGCGCGTGATGTATATGGGTCCACTCCTCTTCATCTGGCTTGTGAAGAAGACAGGCAAGATGTCGCCAAATTGTTGGTTCAAAATGGGGGTGACTTAGAAACAAAAAACAGGGATGGAGTAACACCGCTGGAATTGTGTACAATGCACTTGAAGAAAGCCCTCGAAATTATAAAATCCAAAATCCAATAATATTTTTTTAGATTTTCAATAAAATTTTGTTTAGAACTGCCGCTTTATCTACTTATTTCTCATACTTATCTGAGGAAACGATATTTAAAAAACGTGGTGGCAAGACTTGAATTTAAGTATTTTAAAGGTTAAAAGCTGTTGTTTTTATGAACTCCAATAATAACTGCTTTTAGGAAAATGTTAATTTCTCATTCTCGTGAGGGGAAGAACGTTGCTTGAATAAGAATGCTTCTAAACACGGATATTTTATTACTGAACATTACTGTACAATAGAATTTCATGACTTAATTATCAACATTATTTATAAACAAGCAAAACATTGTATAATAAATTATTGTATCCAACACGATTAAATGTGGAAAAAATGTTTCTATCATGTCATAACTTGATTTAAAAAAAAATATGTTGCAAGTATAAAAGAAGATGTATTTATGTCGATTTTCGAAACATTTTTGAATACATCGCTCGGCTATAATACCAAGAAAACCACGGTGATATTAATGTAAACAAGATAACCTCGCTAGCCCAGTGGTAAAATGTTTGAATACACCGCCAAAATAAACCAATGAATAAGTTTGCTTTTGGCGGCTTCTTCGAAATACGCCATCCATTGCGCCACCGAGGTATAATAAATAACAATAATATCGAAGCTATATTTCAAGAAGGTAACAAGAATCACAATAAATAACAATGTGGTAATATTTGGACATGAGATAGGCCTACGTACACACATACAAAGGCTTGTTATTGTTTAAGGATTCGGGCGCCATGTTGAAATTCGTAATTTGTAAAATGGTAACATCAAAATTTCAATAAAAGGTCACTATTCTGTTTCATATGATGTGAATTGCTTGCTTCGATAGGTTTAAACAAAATATGTAAACTATAGCTAACTTTTTTATTATCCTAATAAGGTTTAAAAGTTTTAGGAAAGGCATTTGGCGATCCGGAATCGGGTGATTCGGGTTCATCCTAGAAAATTAGAAAGAGCTAAATTATTTTAAACGACCATGTTCGGTTACCTGGGACACAATGCTGGATCTATTACTTGACATTCCTAAATCACTAGTAAATGGAGTTCTTAATGTTAAATCCACACCACCGTTGGCTTCTGGAGGTTCAACACTTGTACTTAAGTCTACTGAAGAATCGCTGAAAGTTTAGTAAGATACAGAACCTTTATTGGCTTAGTTTTACACAGTTTAAACATCCTTGAGACGGTATCTAAAACCTAAAAGTTAGCATGAAATTTCGATCCGCCAACACTACCGACAGTAAACTTATGTACAATTAGTTTGAAAATTATAACTGTTAGCACAATATGAGGCTATGAAATTTTGCTTTGAAATTTTGAAAAAAAAAACCTGAGCCCATGAAATTGTTAAGTGTAAAAGTGAAATTTTATGATGCTCACAAAAAGACTGTTGCATTGAGTAAAATTTAAAGGTGCATTTCGTATTCAAATTAATACTTCAAAAATTTTCTTCATTTTCAACATTCTGATATCGATTACTCACCTCACTACGCTTCTGCGATCGGCAATAGCAACGTCTAACTTAATTCGATCAACGGTAACATCCGCTCCAACTTTTTCATCATCGTTCTGTTCATCTTCAAGTAAAGGCAACTCATCCTCTTGCACTCCGCTAGTCCCTTTTTCCCTTTTCTCCCTCTCTCTGGCCGTGATTTCGTGGCATTCACATTTACATTCTTCCGGATTTACGTAATTATACACAACATTATCCTGTAGGACAGAATCGGGCACGTCGATGTGTCCTCGGGAGGGTAGGGTCTGTATCCTTTTCGGCGGCTTCCTCCGTTCGGGTATCTCCTCAAAATTGATCCACTCTTTATGTATACCTTTCGGCGGAAGCGGAGGCGGCACCTCGCTCTCTTGCGTCAGAGACGACCGTCGGCCGGACGTGCTGATACCTTTTTCGGCAAATTCAAACCAATTGGTGTTGCTCGGTTTGTTACGTGGCGATTTTACTGATTTGTCCACGGAATCGTGACGGGGCAGAGAGATTTTCAGTTTCTCGATGGTTTTCGTTATGCTTTCCGTGTTGAACGTCCCCATCACCTCTTCGCAGTACTCCTCGAGACAACTGGGATTGATTGGAGTTGTCGAGCGAGGCCTTTCGATCGGGCAAGTTTTCATTTCGAAAGTAGATCGTTGTTTTATGGGGACTATCGGAACGGCTGCTGATCGTTCCTGAGGAAGCGTTGTTGGAATGTACGGTAACTCATCCTCGTAAGAGTCCTGCTGCAAGACCAAACCCTTGCGTTCCGGCTCAACGTACTCCAGGTCCAGTTTCAAATCCAAATCTTTCTTGGTTTTAGGAAAATCTACTTCTGAATCGCGTTCCGATTCCGATGAATAATAACGATCGTCATCCGGGGCTGAACTAACCATCGAATTTCTGTTGCTCACTTCTTTTTTCGGTTTTATTTCGTCGTTTGTCTGCGGTGTCGTTTCTTCAACATGCGAATTCTCCATTTTTTCACCACCATTCATTTCAGTTGGTTTAGTTTCGCTGTCAACAACGTCGTTTCTAGTTTGTTTATCTTTGGGTAACTTTGTCGAAAAAATTTCGTTATTACTCCCTAATTTCGTTGAGAACACTACGTTTTCACTACTTGTACTACTTTGTCTTTTGGTTAATTCTGGTTTGGAACTGTGCACCTGATTCGTATTGTTTTCTAAATCTTTCGGTACAGATTCAACAATCGCTTCGACGTTCCTGTTAACTTCGATAACGGTTTCTTGAGAATCTTGACTGGAAGTTTTTAAATCTTGTAAAATACTGCGATCCTCGTAATGAGTAGGCGAATGTAACGGTATGCGAATACTATCACCTTCTAGGGGTGTCTCGTAATATTTTTTCCTCGTGGAATTATCGTTAAATTTAAATTCTACTTTGGCAATACCTTCAATACTTGGTAAAACTTCACTCGAACTTGTACTTTCATGCTCTACTCTAGTTTTATTTTCGCCCTTCTTCGGCTTAAATATAGAAAATACTGATTTTTGCTTAGTTTTGCTATCTATACTTTCCGTTGACGAAGGCGCTGCTGATAAAGTTGCTGATTTGTCTCTATCGCGACTTTTAGAACGACTTCTACTACGATCTCTTAAACTATCACTAGCTTCTCGCAAAATTCCCGTGATTGTGTTTTTTCTTCTACAACCTGGTACCGTCGGTGATTCTGGACTGATTATAGTTTCCTTACTACGGAAGAGGGAAGCGAATGAGCTCTTTCGGGATAAAGACGGTGATGGTGTTTTACTACCGATACTATCTTTGAGGAAAGTTTGTTTAGGTAATTTTGGACTAGCACTAGGTGTGCTTGAAAGACTTTTACCTTGATCTATTTTGGGAGGCTCTTCCTTTTGTACTGGAGCAATATCGGGGAAATTTTGTGAAATTTTTCTATCTAAATCTAAAGTGTCTGGTTTTTGCATGTCTTGTAATGGAAGTGAATCTTCCTGACTGTACATATAGTCAGGTTTTAGTTTAATTCTTATATATTTAGGTTGTTCTTCCTTTTTAACAGTGACAGGTGATGGTGTTGCTGATTTGGCTTTGGGTTTTGTGGGGATCTGCTTGGTTTTAGTCTGGATGGTTGCCGATTTAACTTCGCGAACTTTTGGTTTGGTTATGGCATTCTGAGTTTCAGTATCGACAGGTAAAGGGCCTTTTAGAGGTATGTAGATATATTCGACACCACTCTTCGACACGATCTTCCTAGGTATATTAGGTGTATTATTGCTAACACATGTTTGTGGTTCATCTACTTTAATAGTAATATCACTTTTAACACTTTGTACACGTTTTTCTAACTTCCTAACTGGTTTTTCCGGTGGAATTTTTTCAACAACGTTTATACCTTCTGCTAAAACGGCTTGTGTAGGGTCGTGTTTTCTCGCTAGTAATACTTTCTCAAGTACTTCAGACTCCATTTTGGTCCCGGTTTGTTCTGTGTGAGTCGATGGCGCGTTGTCTGGTGGTTTAGTTCCACAGAACGAAGTTTCTAATAGCATTTTATGGGGCGAAGGTGATCTTGATAGTCCAGATTGGCCTGAGATAACAGAAAGATGACTAGCGTTAGACAAACGACTATGGCCTGACCCCTGACTTCCGATACTAGACAAACGTGATGTTCTGCCAGATATGCAAAGTAAGCCAATTTCAGAACTTTGTGAATCTTTTCTCTGATGGTGTGATTCATCGTGCAAACATGATGGTGATTGTGGACGTGTTTTACCTTTTCTCTTTAGATCTTGTGGGTCTTGAAAGTCTAATTCTTCGGTCGATGATCGTAGGTCTAGCGCACCTTCTTCGCGAAAACCTAAACCTAATTTGGCTGTTGTTGGATCATGAGTTTCGAACAGTTCACGTTCGGGTGTGCTATCTCTGCTGTCGTGGTGAGATGAGCTGCTAGCTCTGGAAATGTCGATCCTGGGAGTGTTCGGTGTCTGCAGACTCAACTTGGCGGCAGTTTGAGGACTCGATAATGACGACATCACTGTGTTTGGGGGCGAGAGAGTTGCTGCCCCCACTAAACTGATCCCGGTATAAATAAATTCAGGGTGATCGATTGGTGCCGGTGTGTTGCTGGGTGTAGGAGTGGCGTCTTCACGGATACCCGGAAGTCGCACTACCGAACCGGCGGCGTTCTTGTCCTCTGGACTCTCTAACTGAAAACGTTGCCCATTAACAAAAATAAAATCTATAACGAAATAGCCACACAATTTGCAAAAAGCGGTTATGGCATGCTGGGGGTAGTCGGGGTGTCGAGGGCTAAGCTATTTGGTGATACGTACACGGGATCTCACCTCATCAGAGAGGTCCTCGAAAGAGGCGAAAGGTGCAGGTCCCATGCGCTTCTGACGTCGATTCGTTACACCAGAGGTACTTCCAGGTACCGACATGTTGAATACTACTGGGTTTTACTGGCAAGCAACAAATGATTTACTAAGTGGCGGCGTGTCCTCAGGTATTAACGCCGAAACATGACTAAAATTCACATTCATTACAAACTAAGAATCTTTCAAAAATATTTTGTGCAACTGATTAATGACCAGCCATAATAAGTAGGTAAGTAGGTTCAATAAAACCATTAAATAAATCAATAATCGATTTGCTTTTTTGATTTAAAATGGGGTAAATCTACCTCAGTGGCCATGAATCAGGAAGGACAAATTAGCCCCTAAACAGAAATTTGGACAAATTTAAAAATATCATTGAAAATCATTTACCTGATTGTTTAATGACAAGAGTCACCTTTCTACTTTACATTTTTATTAATAATCACACGTATCACGTTATTCTTTTTTCTTATCATGCTCACTAGATAGTGCGTATAAAGTAACTGCATTTCAATAAAAAAATACATCATTTCTATAAAGAGACAAATAAATGTTTTATATTTAACATGATAACGAATACTACTGTAGGGTAGTACTACAACGTCGATTTTCAGGCGCCGCGACGGATTTTTTCTATGGAGGGGGAATGCAGTTTCGTACGTCACCGATAGGGTGCGCCTGATTGTATAATACAGGATGGATCAATATTTCTATTGGTCAATGACTTTTTAAGATCCTACACAGGTTATTTAAATGTATTGTGCACGTATAAACCTTTTATCCATTTTCTATGTTAGTTTTATGCCACTACGTAATATTCACTTCCATTTTATCTTGTCAATGAGTCAAGTTGTTTTCATTTGAATTAAACACTTTCAACATTTTTTTTACCGTCAATATGTTTTGTTTGTAATGGAAGCATCTCAAAAATACTTAAATGAAATTAAGGGAATGGAAAACGGTTTATTTTTATGTGAACATGTTGATTTTATCCCTGTAGTAATGAAAAACAGATCTTTTTATTTTTTACGTTCCATAAAATCATAATTTACGTGATTATTCTGGATTAGGATTCCTGGTCTGTTGCGGACATCTCTTGCATGGCTTGACCAAAAAGCCGTAAGTCGTAAATTTCTCCGGCAACATGTATTTTAGTAGCCCAGGTAACGTGCTTTAATAACCATACAAGCTGGAACGCTCTAAATTGGGAATAATTTCGACAAAAAACTGGTACATTTAGTTGACAAACATAAAATCCTTTATGATTATACGGTTCAAACTTTTGTTTATAGGGCGAAATCCGGCGGAAATCGCGAGCGAATTGAATGAATATGGAAATGCGAAAACTGTTTTTGTTTCAGTACCTACGAGTACCTACGCCTTATCTCAGTGAGGGAGCGCAAAATAAAATATATTCGATCATGTTACATTTGATATTTAATTTAATAACTTTTCTGAAAGAAAAGTTATTATTATTTGGCGAACCATTAGGCACTATTTTTGGCATTTTGTGAACCTCACGGACACATGAAATTCAAAATTGGATCTTTTATATTTATGCTATTTATTCAAGTTGCGGTCATTCAAATGAAATGTGTTTGTATCGTTCAGTTTTATATTATGAAGATCAAGACTTTGAACAAATAATCAAAACAAAATCAACTGATGTAAATAAACTGAACACATTAGGAGACAATACTGACCTAGATGAGGACAGTACTCACATTAATGTGGATACAAATAAGGATGCGGGTGTAGAAACAGATATCAACTAACGAAGACGATGAGAAACAAACGATGAAAGTTGTCATGAATTCCATTTGAATTTTTTCAAAGTTACTACTCGATATTCGCAAAATGAATTAGAGGTAGAAGAAACCTAAAAAAAACTTCATTTTTAAACATAGTTGATAGCATTCTTTTTAAAGATACTTAACTCCTGCAACCTACATTGTGATAAATTTTTTCTCACAATCTAGAATATCAAGAAAAATTTTGTTCACTGCCATCACTCGAAACGCAACAAGATTACTGTGGGCCATTACCCAGGCTGTTTTTAGATACTATGAATGTTGTTTTGATTCAAGCCAAAATCTGTTTAAAATACATTTCATGATGGCCAATCAAAAAACAGCAAAACAATTAAATCTTAAACGTAGACGACTAAAATAAGGTCTTACCAACTACTTGTTTTACTAGAAATAAAACGATTCTTATGCATTTTGTTCACTTTCAACGAAGTGTTGAATTTGGATGTTACTGTGCAAAACCAATCAATGAACCTTGAAGTTTGGAGCGTGGTTAAGTGTTTATCACACGAGTATAAACAATTATACGAGTGGTTTCGAAACAAGCGCATAAATCGCATTCAGCGAAATGTTTCAAAGAAGGCGACAAAATAATCTGTACTTGAAAAAATCAATAAAATTAAAGGAAATAATTTTAAATTTTATTATCATCTACACTTTCCAAGAAACAACATAATTACAAATACATACTCCTTCAGAAAATCAAATGATATAAAATTATATTTACACGGTTGCCCAAAAGGAATAATTTTTTTACATAGTTATATGTATATACAAATAATTCATACTCCAAATGATTGAAAAGCAATACCTACAAAAATAAACACCATATCACATAAAAAAAATTCGGCTCACAGTGTGTAACATGAAGCATAATATAACTAAACGATTAAAAATTTCGCGCCAACATTCTTCGTATACACTAGGTAAGGTAAATGCAAGAATATAATTATTACATGAAAGAAAAATAAAAAATATAGTACAAGAAAATGCATTACTACAATTATTAACAAATTAAAAAAAATGCTAGCAGCAAAAACCTATTTTTACATTTCATATGTACAAATATTGATATTTTAGTAAAAAAGGACAATATATTATATGCAGAGTAGATATCAACAAAGTCATAAAGACAAAATACTATTTACAATTTTATAAAATATTATCACAAACTGATAATAATCATTTCTTGACTTTTTTCCATAACAATAAGTACAGTGGCTTCCAAAACAGCAAATTAGCTATATATACATACATACATTTCATGTTATCGATTTTGAAGTATTGAAATTAAAATTCTCATCTCTATTACATTACTTCACTGTCGAGATTATTAAAGGTTTAGGCGTCGGTATTTTAGCCCTTCAACTTAAGTAATCTCGATCAACGAGTACTATTTGCTTAACTTTTCAACTGGTTGTAAGTCACTGCATAGGCGCTACGCTATTCATGCTGCCGCTTATATGTGCTGAGCTACCCAATGTGGAAGACATATCTTGATAACTAAATTGCGGGAAATAAGGCTCTTCTTGTATGGCACCTAAAGGACCAGAATTATCCGGTGGTGTTAACTCCACACTTTCACCTGTGAACTCTGAATCGAAATATCTAGTGTCTGTATCACTTGTTACCTGGGGTTTGAACGGTGGCATTATCTAAAATAATTAAAAAAATGAAATAAGTTGTAAATCTATAAGCACAAAAAGTCAAACTAACAATTATAAGCAACAAAGTACTTTATTGCTTATAATCTTTAGTTTGACGTTTTGTGCTCAATATTGCAGCAAATAAAATAAAAAAAAGCACACCTTTTTCTGTTCCAGGTCTCTCCAGTTAATGCAGCTAAAAAACGGATGCACCATGATCTGCTTGGCATCATCAGGTCCGCCGCCTAATCGTCTAGCTGGATCTTTTATTAAAAGACCTCCCAGCAAGTCTCTTGCGTCAGAGCTGAGATTTCTTGGAAACTTCACTTCTTCCATCAAGATTAATGTGAAGAGAACATCGTGATCTCGGTTGTAGAAAGGTAAACGGCCGCACATCTGTACGTTAAAATAATGTAACACATTGGAAGAATTATACTGAATTTTACTTCTCACCATTTCGTACATGACAACTCCTATTCCCCACCAATCCACCGCCCTTCCATAATCATTATCTTCTAAAACTTCCGGTGCTAAATATTCTGGGGTTCCGCAAAAAGTTTTTGTAGTTCTTCCGTACGTTATATCCTCCTTGCATAAGCCAAAATCGGCTATTTTTATGTGACCATCCTTATCTAATAGTAAATTTTCTAACTTAAGATCTCTGTAAATGATGTTTTGTGAATGAAGATAAGCCAAAGCAGAGATGATTTCCGCGCCGTAAAATCTCGTTCTGTCTTCTGAAAAAACTCTTTCTCGAGACAAATGAAAGAATAATTCACCCCCATTGACGTATTCCATGACAAAACACAAACGATCGTTGGTTTGAAAAGAATATTTTAAAGACTGAAGATAGAAAAAAAATTAATTAAAAAAAAAACAACTCGATTATAACTTACCGTTAAAAACGGATGATTAGTTTTCCTTAATACCCTATTTTCGGTTTGCGTGTGAGCAACTTCATCTTTCTGAATGATGATTTCCTTTTTAAGTATTTTAATAGCGTACAAACGACCAGTGGCTTTTTCCCTACATAAAATCACCTTCCCGAAAGTACCTTTACCCAAAACTTTAATGAATTCGAAACTTTCCAGAGTTACTTTTCTTTTGCCAGTCGACTTGGAGATCGACGTGCCTTGTAATGAGAATTTTTCACACAAATCTTCCATGTTACCGATTTCAGCGTTGGGAAGATTCATTTCGACATCTTCGCAATCGTTGCTGAGACGTTCTGAAACCATTTTGATGGCTGCCACCCATTCTTCCCTACAATTTTTTTTTTAATTAAATTGTTTTTTGAAGTGATTTTTTTACCTTTCTCTCTCGGTCTCTACATGGAACATTCTTTCTATAACCGTGGTCCACTGAAGACCTCTTATTGTAAAAGTGAACGGTTTAGGCCTGTCGGTTGACATGATTTGGCAACCTTTTACGGTAAAATTGTTTAAGGGGTCATTCATTGACGTTTCATCTGGTTTATTTCTAAAACCGATCAAGGAACCATGATCTAATAATACAAAATAACGAGGGCGCCAGTTTTTTATATGTTCACCCCGTTTGTATAGCCAGCCCTCTTTCACTATGTTTCGTTTGCTGAATGTTGGCGTAGGCACCAGGGTGTTGGAGCCTGATTCGTTCATTATTGTTAACCTGCCATCAAAAAACATTAGCTGTCGGACATGACTTAAGGAGTACAGTATGCATAAAAACAATACAATGAAATTGAAGACATTAGAGAATCAAATGAGTTTAATTCATTTCACGACATTCATATGTACAGTCATAGTACAGGGTTATAAATGTTTCTAACATCGTAATTAGCTGTGATTTATTACATACATATACCGTGCGATCGAAAAAAAAGAATCAAAGCAAGCCATGAATTTTGTTGTTATATTGGTAAACCTGCAAAATAGTCAGCAATGACATTTTATAGGTTATCAAGATTGAATTAACTTTTTTAAACGCGACACTAATGTCAAT
>QDEB01128869.1:0-17899 GCA_004193795.1 Asbolus verrucosus | reverse complement strand
ACAGTTTTTGCTTTATTCCAAGATCTTCAAAGATTTTTGACATTTTATTAACTCTCAAAGACACTTTATTAATCACAATTTACTTGAGCCAGGCCTACAACACAATTTTGATGATTTTTTGATATATCGTTTAACTGTCAGAAGCAAAAAAAA
Organism: Asbolus verrucosus; assembly: GCA_004193795.1. Classification (NCBI taxonomy): domain Eukaryota; kingdom Metazoa; phylum Arthropoda; class Insecta; order Coleoptera; family Tenebrionidae; genus Asbolus; species Asbolus verrucosus. The sequence continues at coordinate 17,746 of QDEB01128869.1, read as the reverse complement.
ACACCATACAAATAATATTGTACATTATTGTATGGTATTTTAACGACAAAACGTGAAATAAAGTATAAAGTAAAAAAAGTAACTAAAAAAACCTGATTTTATTAGTTATAACGGTCGTGACTAGACCGTCTATTCTACTTGCTTGTATAGATCTCGAAATAGAGAACTTTTCATGAGATTTTCCTGTTATTTTCATTTAATTTCCATTTTGGATTTTTAGCCGTTTTTGAAACATAATTAACATTATCTTCTTTAGTTTGTTTCATCTGCTTTTTCTTTTTCATTGAACTCTATGTCGTGTGTTTTATATATGTATTTAATTAAACTGTAAACACATCAGAAGCATGTGAACGAGTCTTTAGATGTCGATAAAACAAGTGAGCTTGGCAGACCACCCTCAACGCTTATTAGCCTCCAAAAAATATCAAAAACGACGACAAAATTGCTATGTGAAAATAATGAAGTCCTTCATTTTCTCATTTAATTGACAGAAAATATATATAAACATCAATTTGGCTCGTAACCGTTTCGTTTTCTACCTGCATCCTCGGTGTTTAGCATTCTTTTAACGCAGACCTGTCATAACCGCAGGACTGAACTCCTCTCAGACAATGAGTTGTCTGTTAAGTTGACAAACGCACCTCCGTGCAAGAACTATTGATTGCGCTACAACCGCAGTACGTGATTTACGTGCGATATGGAAGATATTGACTGTAAGTATCGATTAAATAATTGATGAGTTGGTGGGGATTAGCAATCAAAATTCCCAAGGATGAAGTTCCTCCTGAGATAATAAATTGATTTAATTTTTATGCCGTCAAGTTTAGCACGGCATAACTCACCGTTAACTCCGTTAACGACACTTTGAGTGTTTATTCTCTTTTTACAACTTGCTGACATCGGAGTGACTCCTGTAGAGCTTCAAAAAGGCATTAAAGCCGCAACGCAAAAAGCGAACAGTAAAAAGGACTACTAACCGAACGAAATGTCCAGGAATATGTTAAATTTACAACAATATTCCGTAATTATTTCAGGACTTTACGACTCCACCACCTTCGTAATATGCACTAACAGTAATTACAGATGATGGAGGAATATTTTAAATGTGGCCATAAAATTTTTTGAAAGGAAAAAATTACCAACGAACCTGTTCTTCAGGAGCGTAGGTTTATAATTAAAATAATAACATGGACTTGTGCGCCTGCTTTTATGTCCCGTCATTAAGACGAGAAATAGAAGTCTGAGGTTCTAAATTACCAAATCGCCTCGTACTTCCTATTACTCTAGTTGGGCTTTACATTTTTTCAGGATTGACTGTGTAATTTTCAGGGTGAAAGTGAAATCCGGCGGCCATATTGTGCGGCGTTATCGCGCTAACGTGGTGGTTTTTTAAAGAGGTGAAAATTTCCCTTTATTAAATTATGGCCCGATAAAGGGGACACAAAAACATACAAAAAGCACTTATCTCTTTCTGGGAGAATAGGTAGAGAAGTCGTTTGTGGATGGTCCTAATTGTCAGTTTTCAGTGCCAACCATTCATCTTTATGAAGTTAACAACTTGGGGACCGAATCCATTTAAAAACTACCTGCTTCTGCACCCTATGCTTATCATATTATCTGTGGGACCCCCACGGAACACCGCCCTTTTAGGATTCTTTAATATTTTAGGAGATCCTATTGCTTTTTAATGTCAGCTTTGGACTCTCTAAAAGTATTACGGTAAGAAAAAAACAGGATTTCAGACGTTCTTTCAAACGTCTAATTAATGGAATGATAAACTTTAACGTCGCAATTTATCTTTATTGCATCCAATGATGTATTATTAGGCACTTTCAAAAAAGGTAACGGTTCATTTTAAATCGCTGTTAAAACACAAAACCTCCTTTTAAGCAAGAAGAAAAAACTCATTTTCTTATCTACCTATACATCTTTTATAATGCATTATAATATTATTAGATCAAAATGTAACCGGAGTACCCATATGATAAAAAAAGTGTAACTACTTTGAAATCCCATTTTTAACTTACAATTGAAATTGAAATGCCATTAGACTAAATTTTATTCCCTAAAAGTGAGCATTTTCACTTGTAGAAATTAAAAGTCAGGTTTTCTTTTCCATTATGAGCCTTAACTTCTAGGTCCTATACAAGTTGGATGGAATTGCCAGTTTCCTTCAAAATCAATTCTTCTCTTGACGGAAGAAAGTTGCACCTAACAACATTTCTTTGTCCCTGACATTTTCAAAAATATGTTACAGCACGCCATATGGAGATGGATTTTAAATTTTGAACTTGGGGTGGCTGAGGGTGAAACGATGTTAGCGAGAAGGTTGTTAACGTCCCCTCTCCATTAAAAATGTGAAGTTGCATTATTGCCTTTAAAATTGCCGAAGATATTTGACTACAAACTTTTCAAACGAACGCCCAGTATAATATGCATTTAATCTGCGAACTCTTTCAACTTATTTTTCTAAGTTGAATTGCGTGCTATCAAAAAAGCTTTCAGAAAAAAATTATGAAGCTATTAGACCGTTACAATATATTTTACGTAAATAATCCGAAATTTAGTTTAGACTTTTAATTACACCTCACGATGAGTAATACAAAAACAGAGTAAAACGATATGAAAAATAAAAGGACTAAAACTTACAATGTCAATCACATTTTAGATTTTATACTTATTAAAAACAAATAAATAACAAGTAAAATAAAATAATCAATTTAAGCTGAAATTATTACAATTTATGTACGATTTGATATTTGTGCACTGAACAGAAACCACTGCATACAAAATAAAAACTAAAAAACAGAAAATAAGGAAACGGATCAAGTTAATTTCAGATTCTGACTTCATGGATTGAAGATGGATAGACTTAAGGATAGAAGTTATACTATTAACACGGCAATAATTTAATGGCAAGCACTTTGATGTACAATTTTTTGAGTCCGACAACCTTGACATAAAAAATTAATTGCTATGGAATTTTTGGCAATAAATAATACCTATAGAGGATAAAATGACCAACACCAAACGCCAAACTAAAACCAATATTCCTAATTATTGCTCACTATTTTCTTCAATTTTGTTTTTTTTTTACCATAATTATTAGGTATCTGTGATTTTAACTCCGATCATAGCGAGATAAATGGAAAAAACTATATAATAATTATACACCTTTTAAATTTGGTATTTCTCGCTCCACCTATATTTACATTTCACCTGTATCTTCCTACATCTATACTGATATTATCTGAATCTTTTTAACAAGCAGTTATTACTGTACATTTATTAAATTTTTTATGGCTTCGCTCGATGTATTTGCTTTAAAGTTCAAAGAAGCTTAAAATGAGTGGTTGAAAAAATTGGCAACACGTTCTGTTCTAGGAACAGCGAAAGCTGCGAAAATAACGTGCATCTAATTATTACACGAATCCTGTGCTAAAGTTGAATTTCATGCTCATTAAATGTTTTAATTATGTTAGTTGAGAAGCACAATGTTACGCTTGTGTAAAATAGTGGTGCGGGTTAGGTGCCACCGTGACACTTTATAATTAACTGACAGCGTTATACTTTCCAATTAAATGTGTGTTGAAGTGATATTTTTTATCAAAATGATTGACATTTTTCTTTTCATTTTACACCCGAATACAGAGAAACGTTCTTCGAGTTAATTAAAACATCATTCACACTTCAGTCCTACACAGTTGTCAAATTAGTCGCTTTTTACGGTGCCTACCTCATGTAAAAGATGTTGGTACGAGGCTAGGAATTTCGATTTTGTGCTGCCTGCGCCTCGGGCCCCAATCGATATGTAACAATTTAACTTTCCCTCTGAACTCAAATAAGTTGATTAAATCAAAGTTGGGAACTTAAAATGAACAAATTTAGAACACCTTGCCGCTCCATCGTTGATAGTTACACTATCTGGATGAGAAGTGGAAGTTTCCTAGTTCAAGACGGGCCTATTTCCTTCAAGGAGTAACTTATTTACAAATTAGTCCCGAGTAGTTCCTCGCGATTTAATAAATCAAAGGTAGAAGTTGAGATCGAATCGTTTTAATGTCTTCCATTCCGAGTTTCAGAACGCGATAAAATCGGTGGAGAATGCCACGCAAAAAGTAACCCTCTTGAACAAACTTCGCCATTATGCGGCGATGGTGTTTCAAAGAGCAATAAATAAGGGCCGAAATGATGAACAAAACAGGACCACCCTTCTCCACTATTATTAATCATTCTGTTTACACACTATCATCCCGGTTTCCAAATATTAACAAAGCTTGCACCGACTTAAATAGAGATGAGCAAAATTCTCGTTAATTACGAAAAAACTCCATTGTCAGACGATTTCAATTGATAGCGCCTCGCTGTAAGAATCCTTTGGCAGGACCAATAGAAGGGCGCGTATATCCTTGTCAGGCTCCCCTGGATGCGAAACAATGCGACCAGCCTTAATTTATCACCCAGTGGGACTATTTCCTTCCTCACAATCGAAGTCGCCTTAGATTGAACTCTCAGATACTTGTCATCGCTCTTCTTCGCAGTCTCGCCCCGCACGATGATGACAACCACCCCCGAAAGCTCACTGTACAGGTATCGAAGCCGCGAACATGTACGCGAACTTCAAATCATCCCATTTACATCATCACTTATTTGCTGCTGGAGTTCGGATCTATCTTGCGTGCTGATTTAACAATAGTATTGTTGGTTGTTGAATGATGAAAATTTATGTAAAACGTCACATCGCGTTTTGTTTAAAACTGCTAACAATGCCACTCGTAGACAATATTGTAACGTTCACATTTCCACACGAAAGTTCGCACCTAATATCAAATGTATGTACAGCAACACAAATCGTTTGATTTGAGTTTGTAAAGTTACGCTATTGTACCAATCAGAATAATATTACAACAACAGATAGCTACTTTCCACGAAACTAAAGCACGAATTCCCCAGTGCGTTTTTGGGAAAAATACAAGCGGACGAATACTGATATAGAACAGAAAAAATCGTCATTAGATATTTAGATGTACATGAAAGATGTAGTCAATTATGAAAATCGTAACATTTCGTCAAGGTTTTATTAGACAAGGTTCATCATGACAAATCACTTTCGAGAGTTTTGATCAAGTTTTTACCAAATTAATTGAATCAAACTAATGCAGTAACGTGAAACTGTGAACTTGGTAAAAAAATGTCGAAGCGTCAAAGTGTCAATAATTAACCTTTCCGAAGAAAATATACACCACTCGTCCGTGGGAGACCTAGACCTTGAAATGTTTGTACTAATACTGTTGTTAATGTCACTAGAACTTTTACTATAAAATTAGATTTATTTAAAATACATTTTCTTTAGAGAATATATTAACTGAAACTTTAGTACAAACACTTCACACATCTCTCCTGGAAGAATGATGTAAAAAAAAACAAAAGCCATAAATGTAACTATCACTGAATTATCAGAAGTCAATTTTTTCAAAAATAAGTAGTATTGAGTCTTTACACTTTTAACAAAAGAGGTTGTTCTGAAAAATTAAACAAAGAATGAAAATTAAAAACTTATCTAAAGTTTTGAATATCTTTTGTTGGTAGTAGTACAGTAATACCGATATGAGAAAACGGTTGTCAATTTTTACGGCATAAAATACTTGTGAAAAGTCATTTTTACAACGCAACAAATTAATAAACCGTTCTTCTAATTTCGCCCCAACTGTACTCAGGTTATCTGACTTATCTTTTGTGTATTTCGTAAAAAATACACATCACTACTGCCATTATCACTTTTTCACTGCAAGTGATGCTAACTGTTAGAAACTCTCATTGCTTAAAAAAACAAAACAGAACTTGCCTAATTTTTTCACAATTTGACGTGCAATTTCATTAAATATTAAATCTATAAAATATGGTAATTTGAAAAAATGATCAAACTCGTCAGTGTTAACAATCATTTCATTCTGATTAAACCAAGTTTACGAGAATATGATAACCCAACAAGGGTCTTAAAAGATATTAAATTCTAATGTAAAAATTTGAATTTGAAATCTCACAAAATTTCAGTGTAGTTAAGAATTACATAAATTTTTATCTCAAAACATATCATAGGTGTAATAAAGTTAAGTAAATTAAGATCATGTCACATATCACGAAAATATTGCTCAAGTAGACAAAAAAATTGAATAATTCGACAATTTATGCCCCAATACATTCTCAGAAAACCTAATTTCAAATGGAGTACGACTTAAATTTTGAAATTGCGTCAAGGTGAATAGATTATACTATTTTTTGTGTTCTCTTCCTAAACTAATTGAATAATTTTATATACATATGTCACATAAAAATTTCGAAAAGCTTTCGAAAATTATCTCGAACAGCTGTAGATTGTATTTCAATAATATATAAACTAGAAATAATAACAAAAAATAATTAAAGAAAGAAAAGAAAATAATAATTATTATAAATTTAAAATATGCCCTCTCATCGTGAAATCAAGTTTTAACCTTGTGTAAAAGAAAAATTCAAAAACTTCTATAACAAAAAATTTGTTTTAAATAAAACACACTTTTAAAGGACAGCTCGTGGTAATTTGTGTAGGAAAAGTAGATTTTGCAATTCTGAACTCAATATAACAACCTTGTCACCTTTTTCTGGTACATCTGAATTCAAATTTTCTAATAAAGTGAATAATTGAAGTTTTCCAAGAAGAATTACAGCGACAAGTTACTCAAGACCTGATAAATTAACAATTTTTTAGATTTATGAGAAAAAGCATAAAAATGCAGCGGCATTTTAGAAACATGGATGCCAGTTTAAAGAATCCTCTGCTAATAAGATTTGTAACAAAAGTAGACTGGCTTCGTATGTCATAAATTTAAACTTTTTCCGTTTGATCGAACGGCATTGTATCGGCAGTGGCTCGTCAATATTCATGAATTTCGAAAAGAAACACAAGTTTCAGAATCCGAACGTACAGAATAACAAATGATTCATAAAGTCTGGCTCGATCCGTGTTTGTGTCTGATACAAACTTACTCCAGCTACAAATGTATGTAGAAAACGTGTCTCGGTAATGATAATTTAAAACATACAAATAGGCATCCGTGGTAGTTATGATAACAACGATGACGTAACATTCCGTCGAATTTGAGATTTAACAGCGAACTTCAAAGAAGGTGCAGGTTCATTGTCCAACGACCCAAACATTATAAAATTAACGTAAACGGACTTGGTGGAATTTCAAAATAAAAAATAATTATACACAAACATTAACATAACACTTTCCTATCTTTGAAACTCGTTATTCTGACAAATATCTGTGAAAATACACAAGAAGGAATATTGCAATTCTTTGGAAAATAATGACCATATGAGTTTGTAGATAGTTTAAACAGCATGGAATTATAAACGGATTTCCCATAATTCTGCTGCATTTAGTAAAATACAGTACGGCGTGAACTTGACATCAAACGAAAGTTAATGTTATGGTCTTGTGAATTTGTGACGAGATTTATAAAATGCAGTTGTCAGCTGACGTCATTGTATTGCAGGCGCATTATGCATAGTGGGAAAATAAATAAAAATGATACAATGCATTTTGTTGCTGGCACCGCAATTTGTAACCCGCACTCTTTATTTTTGTCTCGTTGTATATTATGATACGAATTACTGCAAGATTTTATTGCAGTTTTATTTTATTGTTCCCATTGTTCCACTTACGAACCTATCCACCACTATTTTCAAACCCTAACAAAACAATTGGTTTTTCTCGTAAAAACCGTGCTCCTGATGTTATTACTCCGCATAACAAAAATTTATGCTAAAATGTCATGACGTGTTTTACACAAAATTGCTCGTAACACTGAAGTAACAATATTGTAGCGTTTTCACTCCCAACACGAATAGTTTCAACACGAAAGCTCGCCGTTGCACTCTTTTCGCCACAACAGAATTATTACTGCCAGTAAAATCTGACACGTGTACTCCAGTTTTTACCAAAACGAAAATGTTTTCGGTGTTTTACTCAAATATAAAACAAACCGTGTTATTAGTGTAACGTGGCGACTGCTGTTGCGTAATAAGCTACCTAGTGAGGAATAGTTCTTGTTTCATTTTTAGAATAGAAGTGTGATAACAACCAGAACACTGTCACAACTTTTGCTGGAATAAGTATGCGACGAAAAATTGTATTTCTATTAATTTAAACTTTGTGTAACATGATCAATTTTTTCGAAACAGTGAACAAAATTACTCAATTCAGAAATGCATACATTCAGAAATTATATTTCATAATGTCGAATCTTAAGGTAAAAATGTTAGCTAGTTAACATCATTATCACTTCTTTGCAGAAGAAATGATAACCTGAAAATCTACAACTATCAAAACACATTTAGACAAGCGATTACAAGGAATTAAAACATAATAAAATAAATTCATCTCGATTATGCAATGTCCCACCTTAGGTTTTTATCTCAAATACATCTTCCGTTATTAATAAAAATTCGAAGAAGCTGACATTTACAGTTTGATAGAAGTTTTCTTGCATTTTATCATAAATGACTACATTTTTGTTTGCCATATGGTGCCACATATTTTAATGTGCTGATCAAAAAAAATTTACTCTCATTTCACCAGTAGCCAGTACAAAAACTTGAGAAGAATGTGAAACTAATATTAATGTTTACATTTTTGACACCAAATTTTATCAAAACACTTCTTAACAGTAAATTTAAATTTTGAAGTGTTTGTTCAACTGACAAAATTGTATTATATTACAGTAAACGTGAAACATTTTTTATTAACGAAAGGCTAGATGATTTAGTATAAAAATCCATTTTTGGAAGCTACAAGAGAGAAAAAATCATTGCAATCTTAAAACCTCGTTTAATATAGACTGTATTCTAAAAATTTTTTTTTTCAAGTGCGTATTTTCTAAAAAAAATTCATAATTCTTACTGTCAATTTCATTTCATAACATATCCATCCAATTTAAGACACCCAGATAAATTAGTTTTTAAAGACAACTTTAATGGCTCTTTAACAATCCTCTTTTACAGAAGATTTCAAATATCAACTATTTTAGGCTGTTGTTGTGTTCTTAAAAAACAATTTTTACATACAGAATGTTTTCCCAAAAACTGCAAAATGCAAAGACTGACTTCACGAAACAGTTTTTCAAAAAATTCAAAATATTACAAAAAAACATCAAAAAAGGCGAAAAACAAGAATAACCTTGAAGAATTGAAAGTCATTTAAAAACCTTTACATTTTTATGAAGAATTTCAAATATCAACTTCTTTACAATGTTTTTATTATTTATAAGAAGAAATTTTGACATACAGATATTTCATAATAAATAACTTAATAATCTTTCAAAATTTTACTGCAAAAAAAATTGTACCATACAATTTAGGAACTGATGAATTTACACAAAAATCTAAGATATATAATACACTTGATCTTAAAAATGAATTTCTCTGATGACATTTTATAAAGTGGAAAAAAGTTTCTTTGAAAAAACATGATATGCATTATAACGATGTTTTTTTTGAGTCAAATATATTTTCCGATTTAATTTGCTTTTACTTTTGTTTATGTCACTTGCTTGTGGCGGGCTCATAAAATTAAGCACTTGAATGTAGGAGTGTGACACTTTCGCAACGAGGTGTCCTTCTGTTGCTCTTGTAACTTGCAAATTAAGAATATTTAAATATCTATTTATAGAATTGCAGTAAAGACCTTTTCGTATTCAGGCATATAATACAATTTTTACACCGCTGCTTCTGTAGGTGTAAAACGACCTTTTCGCAAAAGCAACCGTTTGCGCCTGAAGCCAGCACAACTGCACATAAAGCAATCTTATTTAACTTATGTTTTTATTTAAATATTGAAATTGCCATAATCGTCGCACATTAATAGAAACTTTCACTTCAAATTCAACAAATGTTGATTTATCTTGAGAACTGATTAAGCAATCGAACACCTCCAACGTGATAAAAGGCGGAAAAGATTACTTAATATTCCTCAATTTCTTCTATTCCGAATTATTCAGAATATTACATTTCGTGGCATATATCACCTTGTCTGGAAAACCGCAAATTCATAACTCAAACCTTCCTTACCACACGAGCCCCTTTTATAAATCTATAACAATTTTTCACCAGCACAAGCCAAACTTCTCGTTACAATTCGCGCTAACCCTGCGCTGACAGTCCAACAAAAAGAAGTTGCATATGTAGCAGAGTGCAGAGAAAAATCCATTTTTATGATGCTAAAACACAGCACGAATTTTTACAAATTTCTGGTACAGTGTCACCACATAGAACAATGAACTTTAGCTCCCAATTAAAAATTTTTTAAAAAATGAATATTATTTAAAGGGAAAATTAGTGAATGTGTTAGCACAAACCTTACAGCAATTTAATAATAATAATCTAAAAAAAGGTAAAACTCTTCAAATATCCAGATTTTATTAGATAAAAATTACACAATCTTCTCCTTAAGCTCATGATGGTCATAGTTTTGACCGAAAACGTTTCCTAAATAAAATCTGGATATTTGAAGAGTAGACTTCATCATTTTTACCTTTTTTTTTTTAATATAAAAAACTCTTCATTGCAATGGGCCAATTTCTCAAGAAAATAATAATAATAACTCATGCAAAACCTGTCTACCTGATTTTATAAATCTTTGGTTTTAAAATGAATGTCATCAATTTAGCTTGGACCATAGGAAATGGGACACCTATATGTGAGACTGAATTTTTTGAACGATTTCCGCAACCTTAGAGCCTGACTATAAATAATTGCGAGTGAACAGAATTGGGGGTGGAAAACGCAAATGTATTCTGCATTCACCCTTTGAAATTCGAAAGAAATATGACAGCACATCCCTTTATTTCGACACATCCTACCGTAACGTCACACCTCTGATAAATTTACTTCCATCCAGTTGCGGTTCTATCGCGGCCGTTTTGTATAAAATCTGGAGTTTAGGGCACGCGATTCCGGCGCGAAGAGGAGGGTGCGACTACCACCTAGGCAGGAGCTGCGGAACAACGTCTGAAGAGGCAGTGATATATAAACCAATTAAAAGTCGGCGGTGTTTAATGTAATACCTCGGCATCCGCCAAACACGCGTTACCGTGTTCAAATAATAGTTCACAGCCAGATAACATCTTCGGCCGAGCTGGTGGCGTGCTTTCGGACCATTCGTACGGCGGCCTGTCCACGCATACGAGGGTATACCGCAGACGTGGAAGGCGCGCACTCATCACAACACTGTCAGTTATAAATTTTTTGATGGGCAAATTGCGGGAAAAATTTCTTGCCATCATCGCTCACGGACGTCGAAGAAACGTGTTAACACGCATCTTGATTCCTCGCCGCTTCCTCAGGAACCAAAAACTGCGTCCCACCCACCACGGCGCTATTTTGGTCGGAATTGGCAGATTTCCTTCTTTGATTATGATAAAACACGTTCATCCATCAAGTTTAATCTTTAGCCATTTTTTGATGGCGAAGCACTTTCCTGGAAGTTAAGAAAGGGGGTTAGCACGTATATTAATCAGGTGTGGTTTTAATATTCCGGAGATATCATCGAACCGCTGTGGAGATGTGCAAGTTTCAGAAGTCGATAAAAGCGGAGCTGTTTTCCATGAATAAAATTTATTCGTTACGAAATTGATGCTTTGCTCTAGTTCGCGTTCGAAAAATTGATATTTTTAGCGCTGTTTAAACCGAAACAATCCGATGGCGATAAAATCGTTGCAAAATGGGCATTAAAACACCGTTTCGGTTGGAATATTTATTTTCTTTGGTCTAACACCATTGCGTTAATCTGTTACAGCGGTATTACGGTAATAAAAACCTCAACAGATGAATTCAGAGTTATGGCCGATGAATTACTTTGAAACTTTCAAGATTAAATAGCTTGTTAAGTAGACTTAACAGAGCGAATCTTCTACTGCAAGACGTAGAAAAGTTGCTGAAGTTGGACAAGTATCTACGATGGTTAATTGCGGATAAACGCCAGGAATCTTTACAATTTCTGTTTTATAAGTAATTTATTGTAAAGTTTTAAGCTTAGTTCAGAACGACAACGATGAATATCGCAGTCACGATGAATTTATTATCTTGAAATTGAACGTTAGCAACATTTTTCTCTGATGTACGCCAACAAGTAATACATGTTCACATTTGATAGGTCTGATGACTTATTCCCAACTCAGAGAACCGGATTTTATAGATGCTTAGGATGCAGAGTCATCGAAAATTATTGTTTTACGAAAAAAACTGAAGGAAGTTTTCAGAATTTTCCTTTAACTAGATTATTACCAGTGTAATTCCTCCAACAGAGACCATAGCCGTAAATTTAACTTTATCAATTTTTTTTTAGGCTAAAATACGAATATCAAAAACACACTTGTTTTCGACAAGTGTTCAAAAAAAATGGAAGATGAGAGATGGATATAAATTTACAATAATTTCTAGAAATCACAATCTTTTAATTAAATTTCATCAAAAAATGTTATATTTGTTTTCATTGTGAACTTTATAGAGCAAATTTTTGAAAAACATTCTATTTGTCAACAAATACAAAACAAATAAAAATGTTTGGCTACAGAGAATAAAAATTAGAATTAATTAGAATACTCAACAAAAATCATTAAAACTAAATTTACAAAAAATTGTTAATTTTAACTGACCTCTCCTTTAAAATATGGCAGCATGTAGCTAGTTAACTCTTCCAATAACCGAAATGTAGTAAATGTAATTATTAATTAGATTTATTACGTATTATTTGTTGGTTTATTGTTACAAGAACAAAGCCAATTACCAATATTGCTGATACTTTATAATAATTAATATTTTTTATTTAAAACAAAACTAAATTAATGATTACTGCAATAATTAAATACATAATTATCACCATTTCAACACATTTAAAAATGTATGTAATTAGCGGTCATACTTAGTTTAATAATACCATACTATAATTTATTTTTTGTTTGTAAAACAGCAATTTTCACACAAAAGGGGTAAAAAGTCACGTAATATATGAACTAGTCTATAGGTACTTGATACAGATTCCATGATCCGAATTTTGTTTCAATATCCAGAAATAAAACAATGTGTCATTTAGAAATATGATTTTCACGAAAAAGTGAATGAAACGAAAACCAATAATGTGGTACCGATATTTCAATAAGTTTTCAGTTAGTGTTTTTTTTTTAAGAAAATAGACACCATACGAAATTCAAGAGTCAATTAATCAATGTATGAAATATAGTAAAATAGTGTTGTTTAGATAAATGACAGTTTTTCTAATGAAATGACGTCAAGTTTCTGGCAGAACATGTGGTATTCTCGGGATTTTATCAACCACTGAAATCTGTAGTGTCCAACACAGATCTATACAAATTATTTCGAAATAGAACAACATCGATCATTAAAAATGACATGACCATCTGTAATTATTATTGCTACACGGTAGAATAACTACACTTTAAATTTTGGATCATCAATCTAGACTTGCTTAAAAATAAACCGATGATACAAATTTTATATCTGTCAAATTAAATTTACTAAATTACTATTACCCATAAGCAAGACAGACGTTAGAATCGCTCTCACAATATTTCGAAACACGTGGACGAATTAATCGTATCTATTTTGTATAAATAAATTCTGAAATTAGAACAAGAGTGGAAAGGTTGGTTTGAAGACACAACATCATAAAACGAAGGAAATAATGTGTTCCGATGCAGTTGTTTTAAATTCTTAATGATCACCCACCTCTAGACAAGCTTCTTTTTTGAACATAATTGGAGGTCGGAAATCTAAAAAAATTACATAAAACTTTATGGGTCTACCGAAACTAGAGTCCTTCAAATGAAGAAAGCACTTTGTTCATTAGAAAACCCTTTCAGTCATTTTACGACCGACTTTACGACGGTTCGAAAGGTGTACACGAAATTGACGATTTCTTATTTATCCAGTGAAAGACTGGAAACAACCAGAAGCCTTACCGTTGACCGCTGAAAATAAATTCAATCAGAATTGCGCCTCCGCTCGTTATTACCTCTGAGCCAAACTAACCGTAAACGCAATGAATTTCATTGTGGATTTAACTGCCATTACCGACAAATCATAACCGTTGAAAAATGGAACCGACCATCTTTTACCTGGAAGAAAGAACTCCTCCCTCGCCCCAAGTTAATTAGTTTGCGGTCAAAGTGGGTCAGAGACGTTCTTGGAAGAACTAAGAGCCTCACCATACGCTCAAAAGCCCTTTGAAGAAAACACCCTTGAATATTGACCGCTGCACGCAATTCGGTTATGCAAAGGGCATCTATTCATAAATCACCACTCCAAGACAGAGCGGAGACTAGAATTATTATCTTCTCATTATGTCAGAGGAAGACGGAATTTTTCTCTTTCTAATCGTACAACAAGTGCATTGTGATATAATGGAAGTATTGACATTTAAAGGTCGGCTGGGGTTAATTTTTTCCAATACGATTTCATCCCAGATGGTATCGCGTGTTGAGCGATTCTTTAGCAAAAACCGAAACGTGCTTCTTAATTGAGCCAGCGTTCATGTTTATATTTTTTTACCAGCAACTATTCCTCTTTTTCCAGAGCTAATGGATTGTCCACGTGATTAAAGCCGACAAAAACGTTAAGGATGTAAACGCTCGTCCGATGGAGCAATTTTCTTTGGAAAATTGCCCCATGATAAGCCTGCAGAACTCCCAAGACCAAACTGGCTTGAGACAGTCGCGCAGGGACAAATTAAACCTTTTCAGCTGTGAAATTAACGTTACCGAGAAGAGTGTATATAATTAACAAACAAGATAATTAAAAATAATTAACAATTAAAATGTCACTGCTGATACCATTAGTGATTGTTTATTACGCTCAAGCATCTGCTTACTAATAAGCGATTGTGTTGTACAACTTGTTATATAAATTATGAATTGCAGATAAGGACGAGTGTGCGATAATCAAGTACAAATTGATCGACGTGAAAAGTTTACCAGAGGGTTTCATTTACAAGTAACTTTTCACCCAACTTCACAAAATAAAATGCTGTAAACCGTCTCTGTAATTACTCGTAATTCAATTAAAAACCCAATTACCCGGTTGAAGTATTATTTTATTGTGTCAATTAACTATAAGAAAAAACCATGTCTTTCAGGCCCAATCAAAATACAATTAAGGGGCGATGCGACGTCCTGAAAAAATAATTAACCTAAATTGACCACTAATTTATCGTGCAGCGAAATTTCCCCCGAAACAAGTTAATTAAAAAAGTATTGATAGAACTCTTTCAGCCTGGTCTATGAAAGAAGCTACCCGGATCAAATTAAAGATTAAAATTTTTAATTACAAACTTTGATGAAACAATCGCAAACTTTCATAATTTCAGCACTAACCTCTTTTACTGAAAAAAGCTCTTAGGCGAATATCCCAAAGCGTGCACTTGTCACATGAAAGCACACGGAAATATGCACAAGCTCAGTTACGAGTTGAGAAAGCACGTTATTCGTCCGGTTTAGCACCGTCTAACATACATCCAACTTCTGCGCGGGTTAGACACGGACTGATAGAACCGGAGAGCCGCGTTGTTCTTCGGTTGTTGGTAACAGATGCGCAAAGGCAACTTGGAAAAGCGTGGACTTTTCAGGGGCAAGTACAGACTTTTACGATTTGTTCCGAATTTGGGGGAGATTTATAGGGTGATTAAAAGGCGCAAACCAAAATAGTTGGGGGTCTGTGTCATTTTTGGATAATTGGGGAACTATACGAGGAACTGGGTCATTCTCCATTCGCCAACTTTTACCATTATTATTTTAAACGGAACGCAAAAGCGTATCTGTCATTTTCAGGTGGCTTAACTTCTTAAAATTTTATCTCAAAGAGGCGATGGGTGGCAAATCAAAAGGTTTGGAGGTCTGGTTTTGTCTTCAAAAAAGCTCGACTGTGTTACTTTTTGACGTATTTCATTAATTTTAGATGAGAGCAGAGGAAAAGAGACTGACTACCAGTCAAGGTTAGGCATGAGTTATCCTGACTGACGCGAGCTTAAATTAAAATTCTTCACCACAGGACTAGTTTGACCAAACATGGCGACCCTCTTTTTAATTTGCTGTGTCGACATTTTTCCACTCTTTATTTAAATTTGTCTCAAGCAAGCTCAAACAAGGATTTTGAATACATTTTTGGAACTCATCTCTCGACTGAAGATTTCTCACGTTCTTGCCTCTGCACAAGACTTAAATTAATGAACTCAAAACTGGCTGATGGGCTACCTGATTATCAATTAAAAATTCTTCATTCACATTCCTCGCCTCTTGTTAACTCGATGATTTGTTCAGAAGTAGCCCATTGTTTGAACAGATCGCTTTTGATCAAACACTTATTTATCTCCAACATCCAACTGCTGTTGAATGGAAGAAAACAAACAAAGTAAAAGAGTGTTTGATGAAATAATCTCGTAAATGCATAATTAATGTCTATTATTATTAGTGCGTTAATGGTGCAACTCATCATCGTTTAAAAATTATTAAATTACATGAATTATTAATTCCACGTTAGGGTTTTTACTAAACTGATTATTATCTCGCTATAATAACTACCTACTCGCATAATAAAACATAGGAATACTATTTTGAATATAACTATATTAATCCAGTGAGGTAACAGCTGTTTCGACCACACTCACTATGATAAAAAATTGTAACTATGGCCAACGTAAATGATTTTAGCGAATCCGTCTCAAATTTAGACGCGTCTACATCATATTACTTTATTAAAATAAAAGTTAAATAAATATGTCGAGCGACTCGACTCCAACTTATGGATATTAGCCATCCGAGAAGCCTATCGATATTAAATTTTCTTCTAAAGAAAACGAAAATGTTTAATATTTAAACCATTACTCATACTCCGAGATGAAATCATTGAACTGATACCGGAAATTCAAAATTTCAATTTGCAAATATTAGGCCGAGTGGCTGGAGGCTGGCAGTGGCGTCACTTGCTTTATGTATTATTAAATATGTGGAAAGGCGGTTTAAATTTTTGAAATCTCTTTCGCAGTACTGGATGTCTTTGACCCACATACATAATAAAATAATATGCTGGGAGGCTGATTCCCTTTAACCCTCCTAGCACCCTACGAGTTAAGTTTTTATAGCGCAAATCTTTAAAACGGCATGTTTATTTCTGACATTGGACTGACTCCCTCTGAATCTTTAATGGATGAATAAAAGAACAAAACGCTGCTTTTCATTGGACATAAGTTCTAGTGTTTCATTATTCATTTAGCAATATCATGTATAACATTGAACAGACACGTCTCCTACAACATGCAATTTACGTGCGAACTGTAATTTGTTGCTTAATTATTTAGTTTATTTAAAACGCACTCCATTGGCTGCACCGAACGAGTCGCTACAATGCAACAACTGGTGGAACAATAGAGCTTTTGTGCCAGCTATTCGTTTAATTTAGGGTAGTTGCGAATATGAAACTTTAATTCGAAATTACGTACCTAAAGGCTGTTTGAATTACGTCAATCCATTATCATCGATCCGGCGTTCTTCCATGATTTAATTGGGAGTGAAAGAACATTTAAACTTTCAACATCAAAAACAGTGATCTTTAGTTTCGGGAACAAAAGTTCAGTTAAGTTTCAGTGATCATATTTCGGGAACTAACAAAGAAAAAATAATTATTAATCACCGAA
>QDEB01128835.1:0-12555 GCA_004193795.1 Asbolus verrucosus | reverse complement strand
TAAAGGAACTTTCGTCTTAGATTTTCAACAAGAATCTACTGTTAAAATTAAGTGCGTGGATTCTGGGACACCTGTATAATTAACCTGTATGAAGACAACTCGATTACTGATGATAGATGTAGGATTTATAATGCACGATGAAAGACAATTGAACACATCATTTCATCTTGTTTGTTTTGGCACACACTGAATACAAAAAAAGATATAATTAGATTGTCAAAATTATTCATCAACAACTGGCTTTAAGATATAATTTAATACAAGATCATAAACGGTACTATCAACACATACCTAGTAATTATTTGGAAAACGATAGCTATAAACTGTATTGCGATAGAACTGTTTTAACCGATACACATATCTTCGCCAACAGGCCTGATATCATTGTATTTTGTAAACAGAATCGACAGATATATCTCTTGGATATTGCTGTGCCAAATTCACACAACCTCTTACAAACCTACAACACAGAAATTGATAATATTTACAACTTTCTATTGCAATTAAAAGTTTATGGAATTTGGAAAAACATATTAAAATTAATAGTTCATTTATTGAAATCTTCATACTCTATTACTGACACATATTGGAGGTCAGGTATATTAACAATTGCACCTAGATTTTTTAAATTATTTTATTGATTGTCAGTATAATGAAAAAATATCTTTTTAAAGTCTATAAAAACGGAAGAAAATAAGCACTGCGTTATTTAAAAAAAAAATGTTAATTACTGCGCACATTATTGTTACGACAGTGTTTTCAATTGGTAAAATAAATAAAATTTCGCTGCCTTTAATTTCTCAAACGGAACACCTGTAGTCACATTATATCATAACTTTCGTAATATCTATCTTTGATTTGAAAAATATCGTGTCGTGTAAAATCATAAAATAAGAAGTCGAAAAAAGATTATGTCATTTACTGAAATTTTATGTGCGCATTGTTTGTGCCAATTTTCAATATCTCGTGGTTAATAAAACGAAGAAAATATAGACTTGAAGCAATCGTCACCTGGCATGAGCAGAATTAATTTATTTTTGACAGCTGACAATTCTTTATACGTTTAGGATCGATGCCAGATCGAGTTTTTANNTGGAACAGAAACAAGTGGATGGCGGACGATCGGCCGAAGAAGTGTCGGCGGATGGAAAAACGAGTGGGTGAAACGAAGTCTGTGAAAATTCTCCGCACGAAAGCAGAACTATTTTCGCCGTGTGTTTATTGTAACACGCCACGATCGTTTTTATAGATTTATTGCTTAAAAATAGCCATTTTACATAAGCCGACCTTGCTCGTTTTAGCATTGCGGCAGTGCAAGAACGGTGGATGAGGCGCCTCCATCGGGACTGGATGGTCCAGGAGAAGTGCAGTGTAGGAGCTAAGGTCAAGGATGCTGAGCTGGTATTGATTTAGGGCGGCGCCCCAATGCCAAGGCCTCGCGGTCACGGGGAAGGTCGCCCGGGGCCTCTTGGGAGCCAACGTTGACAAGTAAACACCTTAATTAATCTGGCGAAGGCTGAATTTCCGCGGATTCGGAATGATGCGAACACGCCCCGACCAGAATCCACATCCTGGTGCGAAGGGGAGATTTGCATACGGCTAATGACAATCGCAGTGAAGGTTTCCCGCTGATCTTGAACATTATTACCGCTTTTTTCTTCGGCGGCAAATTCCTAAGTGTTGAGTGAAAATCTATAATCCGAGCGGCTGAAACCGTTATATAAATAAATAACTGGCTTTAGTTCAAGGCTGGAGCTAAGTTCAAGATCAGAAAAGCCATCGTGACATCGCTTGGATTTAAGGGTGTAGGTGGCATTTGCAAATGTCAAGACCGTCGATTTTTTTCTATTCTCTTCCCATAGATGCCTCGCGCGATTTCCTGGTTATGGAAAGTGATTTCACCTTGCTTTTCAACCTTCCGTCACCTCCGACCTCCACCATTGCATTAGAGGCTTTCACTTTTCGTTTCCTGCATCGGGGATGTTTAAATCGACCCAATTGGATAGAATAACAAGGCTGCGGCGATACCCGATAATGGTGTTAAGGACCCCGAGTCCAGGATACGCCGGGAAAAAATCGGAGCACCGGGGGGCCATCCTCTCACTTCTGGTTATGAAGTACAGTTGCACACGGTGACTTTCACTTTTGCCGAGCGCCCGCCAGTTATTGTTCTGGTGGCCTTGTCTAGGTCACTTCTTTGACGGATTCCACGTTTTGGCCGATTTATGGCCGGTCGTCTTCGCGGCTTAAATGGACGCGCCCATGAGGAAATGCCATTGAAAGCGATATGGTTTAAAAATAAAACGCGACGTTCTCCCGACCTTCAGATAATTGACATGTTTCTCTATTCAGAGTTCAGTCTCTTTATTAAACAATGAAGGGGTGGCTGAAAGTCCAAGGCTGATCATTACGGGCGACGTCGCCGCAAATCTTCCATTTAAGGGAGGCGCCCTGGGCTTGTGTAACAATCAAGACACATTTTTCGCTCTTTCTCAAATGTTTGTTGAACAAATGCTAGACAAGTGCTAATTAGCCAATGAAACGGTGCCAAGATCTAGCAATTAACACTCAAAGTTTGGAAACTCTTTTTAGGTCAAAGACTGTTATTTATTTCAGGTCGTTACATTGTTACCATTTTCTCCTAACGCGAGAATTTATTTTTTCTTCGAACGTCATAAAAGTATGGCCACTTGTGACTTGATTCACTTTTTCGCATGGGCATTAAAAGTTAATACTTTTACTCCTAGGAGAAAAAGTAAATTTTCCACGGTCTACTTGATAAATTACATTACAAACACTTAATTTTTTGGAGAATTTCATTTATTAGTAAAATTTAAATTAAAAGTGTAAGCGTTTATTCTTGCATTCTGGAAATTAAATCTGATAGCAGCAAGAGCATGAATGTCTTGAATCACCTGCACCTACGTGCAAATTTCGTAATTTTTTTATGTTTGTATCAAAACAAAAGTATCCATAGCAACTTGATGTGGATTGCTATTTTTGAAGTATTTTTGTAATTCCTTCGTTCTTTTATTTTCGAAGAAAAATATAATGTGCCATTTGGAGTAAAACTGACTTTGTGTGTCTCTCTGCACTCGTATAAACTTCCGCGGTCGACACACAAAATATTACTTTTACTCTTATTATTATTCACCGTGTTCATTTTTTACAATTTTCGCGTTAAATATTTTTCAAAAATTGCTACACTTCGCTGTTTTAATTAAATTAATATCTGGCAATTGCGCCCTTCGGCTTTGTACGCTGACAGTATGGACTTTAAAGACTCCTTTATTTTTATGATAATAATAAGTACTTTCGAATAGTTCATTTTGTATTTTTTCCTTAACGAACCTTTTTCTGTTTTCAGTCTTTCATTAACATACAGCGTCATTATTTCGTAAGTCAATTTCTTAATCTCCTTACACACATTACTTTCGCGAAAAATCTTTCTTTTTTTCATATAACTTTCATATAACGCAGATCAATCCTGAAAACTAAGAGAATTCAGAAGGAAAAAATGTTTTCATTGTACTTCACCGAGACGGCGCGGAGCACACTCCAGACAAAGACAACTAATTTATTGGAAGTGATATTTGTGTCTCACGTAGCGGACGTTGATATTATCATAAATCATATGATCTCAAATTGAAATCAATCATTCTAGAAATTTGTTTTCATCCGCGAAGAAATAAAGAAGTAAGGGGAATAGCTTCAGATGAAGTACAGTTGAAAATATTAAAATGTTAAAATAGTTGTAAAAATAATGAAGACAATTTTAAGATGATCAACTTGAAAGATGTGTCAAAGATGGATGAGTACAAATGACTTATGAGTTTAAAACACCACTTAGTTTTAAATTGGACTGGAATGATGGCAGAAAATTTAAATTTGTTTAACGAATATTAACAATGATTCTCACAGTGCAAATCGTGTTGACTCTCTTGCCAATTTCAACCCATCGTCATCCAAAAACTTATTTCCGCCAATGTTAAACAAGGTTAGTTTCTTTTTCACTCGAAATTGAGTTTCTCTTTCTGTGTCACTCCTTTATAGACTGCCAAAATCAGAGTAAATAAGAGTTTTTAATAAAGAAAAGTGCTTATAAGTTACAAAAATCAGTTTAAAATTCAACTTTAAAGTTCGAAAGGGGCGTCGGAAAATTTGATTTTTAATTTAATTTAAAATGTTGAAAATCTGAAAAAAATCGTTTTCAAAAAGCGTTAGTATAATAAAAATTAAATTTTTGGTGATGGCTATTACATAATTTCCTCCACAACCTCTAGAAGTACTGTTGTTATTCTTGTCGAAACCCTTTCGCACTCTTAATTTGAAAAAAAAGTTGGTTACGTTACAAAATAATTGAATTTTCTGTCAATATTGAGACGCGCTGTATGCACTCCATTGATTCAGTAGTATAATGCAAAAAAAAAGAAATTTTAACTTTTTGAAATGTTGTTTTCCTTAAAGTAAATGTCTCGCGAGATAAACTCTCATAGAAAAATAAAAGATAAACCTTGAAACTATTGAAATAAAAATACGCCCATACAAAAAAGAACAAAAAGAGGCGAAAAGTGAAAAATGTTTAAAAAACGAGAGTTGAAAGATTCAGTGATATTTCATCATTTTCAATGCTTTTCTACTCAATCAATGTTTCTGTTCCAATTGAAGAGAATACAAAAAGCAATGAGTTGCAAAATGCAGGGGTTCGAGTTTTTCAGTCTAATAATCGCCAGTAAAACACTAAATTCGTGTTGAATTTGAAGTCTATTGTCTTGAAAGTTTCTACACTTTCGTTTTTACTTTATATTTATTTACATATAACGAATTTAATAGTGAAACCGACATATTATGAGATGTATTCGTGAATGTTTATTAATAACTAAAAAAAGAAACTCGTCCCTTCAAGAACGATTTGCCAAGAATTTTCCGCGTAATTATCGGAATGAACGGTTATGAAAGGTTAGGTCATGCCGAAGGATTAATTAATTAATTTTTTGCAACTCCTCTCATTCCCCGTTAGATTAACAGCATATGGACAATGATACGGAACTCAGTGCAAATAGAAATAATGTAAAAAAAATCGAAGTAAATGTCAAGGATAACCTCGAACTGTATTATTTTCTTCTCCATAGTTTGAATTTCGTCAATATTATCAAAGCGACAAGTGAGAGTGGTCTGGTCAAGCCGAAACAAAGCAAACGATCCTTCGTCTCTCCTCAATAATCCATAATTCGAATGATGACCAGAAAAAACTGGGTCGCCAGTTTGGGTCAAGGCAATTACGAAATTCGGGTCGTTTTCGAAAATTTAAAAGGCGGCGCCGTTGTAAAACTCAGAGACCCTCGATTTAGGGTCCATTGTCGTGTTACTGAAAGAGAAAGTAAGACGAACTCGTCGACACACATACCTACTTTCCGATGGAGATCGGTAAAAGTGAAAGCCATTGTTTTGCTTTCTCGCAGGATGAGGGGAAATGCGTTAATAAAAACAAAATTGGTTCAATTTTTGTTTAGAAACTCGCGTGGGAGTCGCGATTTACCATTCTGCACTTTCTACATTGTTCGCCGCCGTTATTCTTTAAAAGGGCGAAGGACTGCTGCTTGCATAACCGCCGCCAAATCGGGCGATTATTATGAAATAACGTTGTGTGTAGCTGACAGCGATTCATGACCTTGCTCAAACTAACGGAACTCAAACCACCAGTCAAGGTCCCATCTAATCAGTATGTTGTGTGTTACTCGCTATCGCGTTCTCTAGAGAGGAAAATTGCTTGGCGCCATCAAGTACGTCTTGCCTCTTTTTCGCCAAATCTCATCACTTAGATGCAAGACTGATGATTAACGTCCGATTTTTTGCCGGGCCCCATCCATTCGGACGTTTAACGCGATTTTTTCCGAAGGAACTGGCCGTGAAACTGCGCTTTTTGCGAGCTCCTTCCGCATCCTTTTTTCCTCGGTCGCCTTATACGGTTTTTGCAGAGGCGTTTTTCGCACGGCCAATTTCTCCGGGCCAAATTGCGTTATTAGCTCCCGAATTTCTTTAATTTGTATCGCAAATGTTTGTCAGAGTTTGGTGCAAACAAACGCTTTCCGAGAATCAGATTCACAATTTCACCAACACGTGAAATTACATNNGAAATATATCGAGAACAAATTTTTAATTTGTAATTCCCTCGATCCGGGAAATACTGCGATAGTGATTTCTGGAGATTATGAGATTGCATATTTTTTTACGTTCCACCGGATTTAGATTACAAAATTCTGTCAGTCTACCTAACTAAATATAATATTTATGTACAGCTAATGTAAGTGCCGTAAGCCAATTTAAATTTTTATATTTCGATTCAAAATAATACTAATGTCATTGCTAATTTATGTTAGTTGTGTTTGACAACATAGTCGTTTTGAAAATAACTATTACATTTGAAAAAAATTTTCGAATTTATCGCACCAGTAACTAACAAAAGTTAAATTTTGTTAAAATAAATTTACGGTATTTAGAAACAACAGTTTTTGAAACTCTTAATTTTTACTTTCAATAATCTGAAGGTTTTTAAATTTATTACAAGCTTCAGGCAAACTGCAGTTCGTGATAGTTCCATATAAACAACATGCAACTCAAATTTCAAAATTTCGATGGCTTAACTGAAAAATGTTTCGAAGTTTTAATACTAAAGTCGATTTGGTTGTGTGAACAGTATCTGGGAAAAGAATTGTTATCGCATGAATAGCAATCTATTAACTCCACACAAATATATCGGAATCAATAATTAAGAATGCAATAGCATTGCGAAAGTTGAAACAGTTAACATTATAGTTCCATATTGCAGGAAAATTAGGGTTATCGTGCTTGAAATTTCTTATTGTTATCGTCTTTGATGGTAGTCTTAGGATGGTGCGATAATGAAACTGAAACGCATGACAAGACAGTTTCAAAAGAAATTAATGTACTGAAAACTATGGATTGAACCAGAGCCGTGTTGTCAGTTTCATAGGAAAGACTTCGTTTACATTTAAGTACTTCGTACATTTGCACACTTTATTTGCCAACTTATAATATCAAAAATCACCAAAGATAAAAATTAAAAAGAAACTCAAAGGAATCTGTCATTTGTCAAACTTTAAAAAACTCTTTCATAGAAAATAAAATATTGACAAAATTATCACACCTGCATTTGGAACACAATTTTGTGAAGGTAATTTTTCAAAAAAACCCATTTAGCCACTTAGAAAATTCAAATTTCGAACTACAAAATTATTTTCTAATAGCCTCAAAATATTCATAGAATCGACAAATAAAGTCAGATAGGTTTTTTCTTTCGAAAGCTAAATATATTTATATTTTTAATAAAGAGTTTAGTTAATAAATAACATCCATTTATAATGAAATGTGAAATATGATATTAGACTTTATACAAAACAGTGAACAATGTCTTTCCATTAAAAAAAATGTAAATTTGATACTTCAACAGATTTAATAATAAAAAGTAAGCAACCAAATAATTATATAATTCAGAATTCAGACCTGTTACAGAACAATAAAATCAAAATAGGGTTTATTGGTCAACTCTTTGTATTTATATATGCAGAGTTGTTTCCCCATTAAATTAATTTGAAATAAAAAATTCAGATTGTTTATTTCTTTATTCTAATTGTTTAGGATAATAAAGATTGTTGAAAAGTAAATATAGTATTTTTTTAGTGACACAATGATACATTTTTTTGAATTTTTAAAAGAGCAAAAGAAACTTACAATAAAGCTACATTAAACAAACTTCCTTTTTATAAGCGTTTCAAATATTTATTTTCCTGTACTCATTATGATTCTTTTTAGAGTTAGCATTCACATTTTCCATAAATCGTTGATTGTGGGATCCTCTTCCTCTTGAACTTCTAGTTACAGCATTTATTAAGTCTTCTTCAATAATCTGTTAGTTCCAATTAAAACTTTTTCTTCAGTTCTTGGTTCTCTTGCTTTTACTTTTTCATTTATATTTGTTTAATGCTGACCTGGATTAAAAAAGTATCGTTAAAGTTCCGTTGAAATATCTGATATACATATATTAATTTAAATCAGCTTTCATTACTTTAGATCTTTCGAATTTTCCTCTGCCCTTTTCACTTCCCACATTTACAGTTCCTGGTTTATTTTATTTTCACCACGGTGGCGCCCACTCCTCACCGTTCGTAGAAACCGCCCTCGGGAATAACAGTTAAATAACACGTGGCAAGGTTACAGCAATAAAAGTCCCTACTACATTTGATGCGAATATTTTTAACCGTTACAAAAATACATTAAAATAATTGAAATTGTTTTTAATTGAAGAGGTGCTCCCTTCGGAAAGGATTTAGGGTACACATTCCCATAAACTTCTAGCCTTCATTTTCAGCAAGTCCATTTAGATCTTTATCCACGGATTTTATGTTAAAATTTCAAATTTTATGGGTTCTGTTAGGAGTTACGTTCTAGACGTGATCGTCATAAAGGAAGTTTTAGTTCTTTTCTGCGCATGCGCAAGAAATTAACCAAACAATAAAAATCAAAGGTGAAATCCATTCGGCCGATCTTGATAAAATTTGGTATACGCGCACAGGCACGAATAACAAAAAATTTACAATAAAAGTCAGAATCAAAGGGAAAAACAGAGCAGACAATTTTGGGAAGTTATCGGTTTGAACCTGAATAATTCTGATTTACGATGATCTGCGGTTAAAACCGTCATCCACTCGCAATCCTTGAAAAACGCCATATTGCACGAACATTCAACCCTAATAATTATTATTCATCGAGTAGTACGTCGTAATCCCGGAGCAAATTGATATTAATTAACTATGCACGCCCTAATAAACCATAAAATCGATCTCTACAACTTGTATTATGTTGTTATGAATTTAGAACACTGTCATTACTCTCGCTAAACTTTACGCAACATTATGTATTTACACATTTGCAAAATGGCGGTTTTAATTAATTCAGATATCTAATAATAAGCACAACCTCATTATAATGCAGGGATTTGCTTCTCCCATTTCGTTTATAGCAGAAGCGGAAGCGGAAAAAATCCGGGATGGCCATAAAAGAGGAATAAAACTAATGAAACAAAGTTTCGAGAGGTCGATATCTCGTACTCGTGACCTACAAAATTCACAATTCTAAGAGAACATTGATTTATGAATCCATCAGACGCATATTAATTTCTTTTCCTGGTCAGATTAGATCGGCGAAACGAGGACACAAAACTGCACGAAGACGGTTTTGAGAATTCCGCCGTTTTTTCTATTGATAAAACGAATGGAGAATGTCCTTGCGCCACCTGGAAATTGTTTCCGAGCAAGGTTGATTGCACTTGCGTAATAACAACAATCAAATACAAAAACATTTCAAATTACGCCCATAAAGTTGCTTTTCCAGCGGATTAATCCAATTTTGCACCTTACGCAAACATTTTCGAGAAGGAAACGCGATTTCGGGTTGGCATTGTCGAACTGGCCTTGTCAAGATCCTCTCTCAAAAACTGTTGTTTGAATAAATTATTCGTAATCATTCCATGTAGCAAATATGTGCTCGTTGATAAGCAAAGGTTATTAATAGTACAGTAACCTTGAATGTGCACTTGAGCTCTCTTATCAGTACGGGGAATTTTACGCCACCGATCCTCAAATACCATATTTTCGTCGTAATTTGTAATGGACGATTTTAAGGTCGAGGCAATCAGAGGGTTTCGCACTCTTTGACAAAAAGTTTGGTACAGTGATAGGCTGAGGAGATGGAAATTTGACTTTTTTTGCCGTTCCAGTTTTCCGATCGATTGTTGCGGTCGAGTCGAGGCCTGGAAATTTCCCTATTGTCAAGTGTCATCGCTTTGTAGGCGTCACAATTTTTTTGTGGCGGTGTGTAACGTGCGGCCGTGAACATAATCTGGAAATTTATTATGAGGTGAGGCACGTAGTTCCCCCCGCCTTCTAATCAAACAAATTTATCATCAGTTCCTGTTATCCTGCGTAGCGCGAAAAAAAATCAATAGGGCCTCTAAAGGACAAGTCGCAATTTCATTCGATTTCCCGGAATCCTACGTGGGTTGAAGTCCTTAAAAGCTTTCCGAATAAATTTGCCTGGATCTCTCCTGTTCCTTCTCCCCCACAATTTTCCGCAATATTCCAGGAAAGCTCGTGCCCGGTCAAGGCCAGCCGGGACCGCCGAAAGGGGAAACTCCTCGGGGACCCGAAGAAAATGCCAGATTAAATTGGAAAAGTTGGGGCGGAATTTTCGGGCTGCCCACCGATGGGAGAATAATCCGGAGCGCTATGAAAATTAGGCTTTCCACCCTGACTCATTCATGGCCGACCTTGGCAACGTTCATTGTGAAGCAGGGGGTGAGTAGAGCAGGTCAAGGTTTACACGTCCCCTCCAAGTCGGGGTGTATGAAGGACGGTCGTGGAGGGTTGGTGGAAGCTCGCGCAAGCTCCCCACCATGGAGGAGCGATGTACGTGGGTTTTTCACCGGCGTTCTGGGAAATTTATTGCGCAATCAAACTTGAGAATGGAGAAAATAAAATTGTAGCTGGACCAAGAGCGGCGCAACTAAATTCTAATTCTCCGTATCGGATGCACCGTATTAGACAGTGAGTCAGGGCAGTATCTGCGTCTTGGCGGCGGAAAGCAACCGCGGACGAAGAATTTTCCGAGAAAGCGGCGAGTTATTTTTCTGTTGTCTGCGCAGTTGATCGGCCTTGGCGATAACGAAGCCCTGTTGGGCAACTCCGATAATGGACGTCAATCCAGATTTACAAAGTCACAATTGAAATTGATGGCCAATGTCACACGACGCGTATCGACTGAACGGCCAAGGCCAGATTGTTGCGTCGGGACGACGTGCGTCACGATTACGTCACGCAGGGTGGAGACCGTTACTAGGACGACGTCCGCTGACGTGCCACACGTTGCTAAACTTGAACTTCACCCTTTGGATTTTAGAAAATTTTGCAAGCCCAAGATCGCCGCTATCACCCGCAATCAGTCAACAAATTGAAACGCAAATATTGCTTTTTTCCTTGTTTATGAGCGACAGCCTGTTATTGCTAGGTTAATTGCGTCATTAAGTTCCATTGTTTTTTACGATTCATATACGATATCAGTTCAATAAATATTATGTCCGTCGATTTTAATTGGAATGATTTTAATTTTCCGGTGATAAAAATAACAAATTTATGGCGAGGCCAAGGTTGAAATTAAATTGCCTGCACATGCGTTGCGCTTTGTTGCAATACCACCTATTAATAAAATCAGATACATCAAGGAAGTGATCTGTGAAGGTATCGACCCACACGATCTTGATCCGTTCTGCACATAATGGATGCGAAAAAATTCGGTTCGAGGTCTTCCGCCTCATTCCGCGACCATTCTTCCCGATATCAACTCGAAAGTTGACCCACAGCACTCGGAGGTTCAGAATTAGAGACATTTGGAATTTTTGAAAAATCATGGAGGAAGCACCTGGGAACTTGTTGAAAGTCACCCGCTGCTGGAAACCAGCCAACGATATTTTTAGAATTTTATCACTGAATTTGTTCTTTTAGGTATTGCGTAACAGTGCTCTTGAAAAATTTGCTCACGAAAAAAGCTTTTCCTTCGAAAATTTACAAATTTTGTTTCAAGCTAATTTTCACCTCATAATTTCACACACTAACATTCTGTTGGAATCCGGTGAAGATTGCCAAGCAAAATCAAAAGCTGAGGCAGAAACTTGTATTTGTCTTTCAGTTTTTTCCGTTTTTTGTTTCAACATTTTTTTCTCCCATTTGTCTTTAGTTTCTTCTTCTCATATTTTTTCTTCTCTCTTATTTTTGTTTTAGTTCTGAACATTTTTCTTTTCGTTTCTGTTAGTAACTGTACTTAAATATAGATATCAGGGAGGTAAAACGAATGTATTTATTTAACGAATGGAATGTGTTTTCCTTTCTTAATCTTTTCCGGTAGTTATATTTTCTACTGTATTTCATTTTTCAACTAAATCCACTCGCACTCGTAATCCCCAGATTTTTTTTAAAATTTGATCCTTCCACCTGTCTTTCAGTTTTTTTTTTTTAATCCCATTTTACTTCGCTTTCTTTACTTACTTAATTTTGAATATTTTCTTTTGTGTTGTATTTAATGTCTTCAGTAACAAATTTTCAAGTGTTGGCTTTTAATCGACCATAGTAGACGTAACGGCGCAATGAAATACATTTTCTTTTCAAAATCTCAGATTTTTTTTAGTTAAAATAGATTTAACGGTCAAGGTTTTTTTAATGAATAGTATTCTCATTGTTTTCTATTAAATGTATCCACTCTTGTTATTCCCGAATGCTTCTCCATTTTAATTCGAAGGGTCTTAATAGTGTATTAAAATACAAGTTGCAGAAGGCATCGAATTTGAAAGTTGAGGAACAAATGAGTTCTTGAAGGACCTTCTGCAACGAGTGTTTTATACTATTTTTTCTATTTTGCCGCTTTATACCATTTTATAAATTAAAAAATAAAAATTTTAAATCTAGGGAATTTTGCGTTGGTTGGTGA
>QDEB01128730.1:0-14872 GCA_004193795.1 Asbolus verrucosus | reverse complement strand
TGATTTTCGTCATTATCCAAATGCCAACGACTTAGATTTAGTAAAATTGACTATAGTAAACTCAACCATTCCTATTTTGTCATCAAACACATCGCTATCAAAAAATCCCTGTTTGACACAGCTGTCTTTAAATAATTTGGGTGTTGGAACGGTATCACCAGGAGCTATTGATGGTTTGTCAAAAGTGCAAAATTTGCAGCTAAATTCCAACAGATTAACGAAGATTTCCAAAGGCATTTTCCGTAATCTTCCAAATTTGGAATTTTGGGTTTGTCAAATAATTTGATTGAAGAAATCAAAGAAGGGAGCTTTTCGCGTCTTAACAAACTCGGCGGCTTGAACCTGGATAGAAATAGGCTACGAGTGATGCATCAGCATTTTATAAAAGGTTTAAAGTTGTTTTCGTTTGATATTTCTCATAATCCAGTGGAAGAGCCTCAAAAATTTGGCACCGATCACTTGGAACATTTGGTAGCCACTGGTTTACCTCTGAAAACATTCAACATCGACCTAAAAGAATCAGGAACGTTCGAGGTAGATCTTCGCGAAGGTGAATCGAAATCGACTTTGCTCTTTTCCCAAGCATCACATCGTTTAGGGCATCTTCGGATCGTATCAGTTCAGTGAAAAATTGGAGTGAGATGGACGGCTATTTTTTTACTCTCAAAATCAGATTACGGAAGTGCTGATTGGTGATAAAGTGCAACATCTTGATCTAAGTCATAATACAATGTGTCTCCCAACGGAACTAAGAAACTGAAAATTTTGAATCTATCTTTTAATAAAATCTCTGACATCAATTCTAATACTTTCTGGGGCATGACCAAATTGACGAATTTAGATCTTCGAAATAACAAAATAGCAATCTTGCGCCAAGATACTTTTGTAAATTGGACGGAAGAGTTGTACCATATAGATTTGTCTCACAACGAAATTGTGGTCATTGAAAGAAATACGTTTGTGAGCAAAAACAGCTTGCCGATGCAACTTTTACGTTTAGATCTCTCCCATTCGCTGTAAAAATTAAAATACTTTGTAGTTATTTCTTCATTTTTCTTCCATTTATTTTCACCTCTGTTTTTATCATGTATCATATCATTCTTTCCTGTCGCCGTATTATTCGCATACCTCCACGTTTTTCCGACAGTTTTTTGTTTTCTCTTATTCTTTTTCTTCCATTCCATCCTCTGCCAATCCCTCCATTCCGATATTTTAATATACTCCCTACAATTTTGCACTCTCTTGTCTTCCTAAATAAAACAGTTTTATCCCTTTTTAACCTTTTATTATTACCTTTTCCCATATTTCCTCCCGTTTCCTCTTCTTTATTTTCTATTTTTCTCTTAAATCTTTTAGTGTTTTTTTGTTCATTCGTCTATTCCATCTGTAATTCTTAGCAACTACTGTTAACTATTTTCTTTCTTGTTTCCTTCTACCTCTTCTCCATCTTTTAATTCTTTCTAACTTCTTTCAGATCCTGCAATATATTTTTTATCTTCCTTTTTTCCTTGTATTTCTATATCACATTACCCATTTCTGATTTGGTTTTCTAACTACTTTTTTTTTAATAGCCGGCCTCTCCTTGCCTTCTTTTCAGCTACTTTCCTCGATCTCCAAACATTCTAAATTTTCGCTCTTTCTGCTTTTCTTGGTTAATTTTTGACGTTACAGTTGCTTTTTTTGATAAAAGTTATGTGTTTTCATCAACCATCTCTTTATCTTGATTTTAATGATTTAGGTTGCTATTATTTTTCACTGTCTTTGTACTAATCTTCCTCCTTCCCTCTTCTATCTGTAAATGATAGATAGAGGAGTAATGTGAAAGGAAAAAGTTGGTAATTTCAGAGAGAATGATGGTTCGTTTAAAGGGAGAGAGGGTCAGTGAATAGGCTGGAAAGGAACAGTATAAATGGAAAAGAGGAGAGTATAAGTGAGGGAGAGTTATCGGTAAATTCGGTATTTAATTTAATTTTGTTTCTTTTGTTGTTATGTTTTCGATGTTGCCATTACTTTTATCTCAAAAAAAAAGACATTTGACTCGACTAATCTTGCCACTGGAATATTATCTGCAGACGTTGAAAACACGTTTCAGTTCAAATTTCGCCATTTGCATTCAGCTGATCGCCTGCTTCGGTTCTTCGATTTATCTCACTTCCAAGTATGTTGATTTTCAATTAAAATTTCAGGTGTTTTATGGAGTTTTTTTTTTAGAATTTTCAAAATGAAAACGAGAAAATATCTTCTTATCCTTATTCTCTTCGTGATGTCTTTCATTTTCACTTGTGGAAACCGCCAGTGTAAATACAGACTAATCGGACCTACCCTTCCTTATGATGAGTTCAATATTAGGTCAAGAAGAAACCATGAAGTTACCTGTTACAATGTACTTGCCGATTTTGTAATTACTTCTCGTGATTACCAAAACATCAGACCTTGGGATCAAGTAACTTTGAACATATTTAATTCAACGATTCCAATTTTACCATCGAATACGTCGCTGCTAAGAATTCCCGAAATAACACAGCTGATTTTGAACCGCTTGGGCATTGAAGAAATATCTCCAGGGGCTTTTGATGGTTTACCGAAACTGAAAAGCTTGCAGCTGAATTCCAACAAAATAAAGAAGATTCCTAGAGGGATTTTCCACAATCTTCGAACAGTGGAATATTTGGGATTGTCGGAAAATTTGATTGATGAAATCGAGGAAGGGAGTTTTTCGGATCTTGAAAGTCTCTCTGTTTTGCTACTTAACAACAACAAGTTGCGAAGAGTGCACCAGCATTTTACGAATGGTCTAAATTTGTTTGTGCTTGATGTTTCTCATAACCCACTGGAAGAGTTTGAAGAGTTTGGCAGCGGTCATCTGAGCCGTTTGGTGGCAACAGGCCTTCCTAAAAAAACTTTCGATGTTAATCTAACAAATACAGACATAATTGAGATAGATTTTAGCGAAGGCCAACTTGAAGAAATCGATTTTGCCCTTTTTCCTCCTACCACGTCATTTAGAGCATCTTCGAATAAAATCAGTTTGGTGAAAAACTGGAATAAAATGGATGGTGATATTTTCATTTTGTTCCAAAATCAAATTACAGAAGTGGAGATTAGTGATAATGTTAAACAACTTGATTTGAGTCATAACAGAATAGCACACATAACAAGCTCATTTTCGAGTAAGAAACTCGAAACTTTGGATCTGTCTTTTAATGAAATTTTCAACATC
The DNA here is from genome assembly GCA_004193795.1 of Asbolus verrucosus. Classification (NCBI taxonomy): domain Eukaryota; kingdom Metazoa; phylum Arthropoda; class Insecta; order Coleoptera; family Tenebrionidae; genus Asbolus; species Asbolus verrucosus. The sequence continues at coordinate 11,652 of QDEB01128730.1, read as the reverse complement.
GATTCTAGTACTTTTTCGTCCATGTCTAAACTGAAGTTTTTGCGACTTCACCATAATAAAATTTCAAAATTGCAAGAAAATACATTCGAAAATTGTTCGGAGTTGACCTACATGGATCTGTCATTTAATGAAATCGCGGTTGTTGAATCAAACGCTTTTAATGGTATTAGCAGCAGAGCTTTCGTGAATTTGGATCGCAACAATTTGACGACCAATCAGAAGAGTGTGCTCAGAAGTCGTTTTGAGAAAATCATACTCTAAGCTGTACTTTTACATGAATGAACAAATTTTTTTAAGTGTAAAAGTTGTCAGTTTAACGTATGCGACAAAGATTATTTCGAATTTGCAGACCGTGTCATGTATATAGAGTGTTTTTGAAATACCCGGAGAAAAAAACAGGAGATCCAGCAAACCTCTCTTGAATTATCAAAATTGATAGGGGGGATGTTTACCCTATCCACGGACCTTTCACACTACCTACAAAAAAATTGGTGTGAATTCAAAAAATGGTAGTCAGGGGAGAAATATATGGAAAAGACTATGAATATTAATAATAATTTATTGTCAGTTACGTAATTTGCCAATATTATGGTCGTTAATTTTTATCGTGTGAACTCGAATTAAGTGGCTAACCTTTGCACCAAGAGTTATTATTACGTCGAAAATTTGTACATAAACATCATTTCGATGCAAAATTTTATCAGTTGTAATCAACCAAGTGATGTTGGCATTTGTCCAAGTGAGTTCACATAACTCGTTTTGTGAAGTATTGTGTTTTGTACTTTTAGGCTTTTGTACTGTTCCTGCAAAATCGTCAGAATGAAAATGGGAAAGTTTCTTTTTATGTGGATGTTGGTTGTTGGATGCGTTGTCTTTACCAATGGTAAACCGTCATGCAAATTTAACATCGACAGGAGCGCCCCTGGTCGGTTTAAGACGCGGTCTCACACAATCATCTGCACCAATTTAACATCTGATTATCTAGTGGATTCAGATTTGTACCAACAGTTCAAGGAAGGAGATGTGGTAACTTTGATCGTGGTAAACTCAGCCCTTCCAACTTTACCATCGACCACGTCGTTACCAATTGGGTTAAGAAAGTTGTTCATCAATAATGTTGGTCTTAAAAAACTGTCACCAGGAGAATTCAGCGGTTTATCAAAACTAAAAAGCTTGGAACTGACGGACAATAAGTTGACGAAGATTTCTAAAGGTGTGTTCGACAATTTTGTGTCTTTGGAAAGTTTGGATTTGTCAAACAATTTAATTGAAGAGATTGAAGAAGACAGTTTTTCGAAACTCGCCAATCTCAGACATCTGCTGCTGAGTCGAAACAAGTTAAGAGTGATCCATCGGCATTTCACCGAAGGACTGCATTTGTGCAGATTCGACATTTGCGATAACCCGGCGGAAGAGTTCGAAGGACTTGGTGCCAGCGAGGTGGGAATTTTGTCTGCGAAAAATTTGTTATTGAAGGCCGTCGATGCCGATTTAAGGGAAGTGAAAATGTCAAGAGTTTTTCTGAATGGAGGTCAACTCGAAAAAATCGATTTAGCCCTTTTCCCACGGACTTCTATCCATGCATCTTCAAATAAGATCAGTTCTGTGCAAAACTGGAACAAAATGGATGGCTACTCTTTAGTCTTGTCCAGAAATCTGATTGCTGAAGCGGAAATTGGCGATAACGTGTACGATTTAGATTTAAGTCACAACAAAATAGCTCACATAAGAGCCTCTCAACAATCTAAAAATATTAAAATTTTGGATTTGTCTTTCAATGAAATTTCCGAGTTGGACCCGAGCGTGTTCTCGGGCATGTTCGAATTGCTGAAATTAAGTCTTCAAAATAATAAAATATCTGTCTTGCGTCCTAATACGTTCGCGAATTGTGTAGAATTGGTCAAAATTAACTTGTCTTACAACGAAATTGCAGTCATTGAACCACATGCTTTCGATGGCATTAGTAGCACACCTGTGATAAAACTGGGCCACAACAAATTGACAAGTAGTCAGAAGACTGAGCTTGAAGAAGCTTTCGACCATATCACTCTATGAACTGTACATATATTAGATTTTTTAAATAAAGCTTTTTCATTCTTGCATGTCTTTTCTCGTTAAAATTGCGATTTTAAAACAGCGTATATAGATTAATTAATTAATAAAATTAGTAATCAATACTCTGATGGCGTCGTTCAAAAACGATCATTTCTATTTTGTTCTTTTCTACTTTTCTTCAATTTCATGGATGTGTTTAAAACTTTTCCTCTGCATTTTGATTATTTTGTAATGGCTGTTTTTTTACATTTCCAAATTTTGTTTAACATTCTTTTTGAAGGGGGAATTGAATATAAGAGGAGATGTATGAATATAAGCAATAAAAGCAATAAAGAGAAAATAAAACAGAAGAAACATAGGAACTCTTCTGAAAAGGTATATTTTAAAAGAAAAAAGATACAGAAGAAAGTGTAAAGACATACAAATAAGTACTAATTGAGACCCGAAAAACACAAGGAGAACATCAAAATAAGAAAGAAATCGCCAGTTTCAATTCTCAAAAATGTTAGAACACAAGAAAAATGAAGTTCAAAACTAAGAACGAATTTTATTATTGATATATTTTAAGTCAAGTAGAAGAAGGAAATATGATGAAGATAACAGACAATAAGAATCTGATAGAGTGAAGAGTCCTTCAAGTTTTAGTTCTAGAGTATTTATTTGTAAAGTTGAACAAACGAAAAAAATATATACCGACAGGAAAGAAGAAAAGAATTTCCAGTGTTTAATAGTGGAAAGTTATTAATTTTTTTGAAGAACGAATTTTTGAAAAATGTGGAAAAAGGAAACCTTGAAAGTAGTTGCATAGGAGACTAAAGAAGTACTAAAGAATTCCAAGGAAAATCAGAAGTAAAAAAAATAAAAAAGGGACAATATTCATAGTTTTAACAAATATTCTCAAACAAAAAGAGAAAATGATAATAATGGAACTGGAAAAAAAAAGAATGAAAAATGGAACGCACTAGGAACAGTACCTAAATCAGAATGGTGTAGGATAAAAGGTGCGAAGAGGAAAGTAAATTTTCCAAATTTTGCCAAAAGGAAGACCGAAAAACGAATAAAGTTCTGTTTATCTAATTTTTAGTTTTTTTTTATAGTTCTGCAATTTTTCTTTCGGTTTGACAAAACTAATTCTTATCAGCTGTTCTCGATGTCGTTTGGTATCATGTGATTGCATTGACCTTTGTGCGCATAAGATTAAGGGTTACTATCACGCCAAAAATACGTTTCCAGCGTTATTTGCGATTAACTGAGTGATCTTAGCGGTTCTTTGATGTGTTTGAATTGACTGTAAGTTCAGAAACAATTGAAGTTTCAGTTTTTTAATTTGATAAAATTTCGATTTTAGACTCTTCCACAATGAAAAAGTTTGTTCTCATCTGCATCTTCTTAACAGGGTGTTCTATTTCCACCAGTGGAATATTATCGTGCCATTACAAACGTGGTAAATCTAGACTGCTTGATAGTGACTTGAGGAATTCACCAAGAACAAATTACCACACAATTGTTTGCACCAATTTATCTTCCAGCTTTGGAATTAGTCATTATCGAGGATTCAACAGCAAAGATGTGGTCACTTTAATTGTGGTAAATTCAACAATTCCTGCTCTACCCTCCAATTCATCATTTTCAAGAATTTCTCAATTGGGACGCCTTATTTTGAACCATTTAGGCATCGAAGAAATATCGCCAGGGGCTTTCGGTGACTTACCAACATTAAAAATCTTGCAACTTAGTTCCAATAATTTAACGAAGATTTCTAAAGGTGTCTTCAACAATCTGCACGCCTTGAAAGCTTTGGATTTATCAAAAAATTTGCTTCGCGCAATTGAAGAAAACAGTTTTTCCAGTCTTAAGAACCTCACCATTTTGATGCTTAATCAAAACCGTTTAACAGTATTGCATCAGCATTTTACGAAAGGGTTAACTTTAGACGTGTTGGATGTTTCTGGCAATCCTCTAGAAGAGGTTCAGAAATTCGGAACTAACCACGTGGGACATTTGATAGCAAGAAATTTTTCTTTAAAAAACTTTGACGTCAATCTAACAAACACTGAAACTTATTCCATCGATCTTCCAGGTGGTCAACTGGAAAAAGTCGATTTTGCCCTCTTCGGTTGGCTTTTGACATTTGGTGGGTCTTCTAATAGGATCGTTACTGTACAAAACTGGAACAAGATGAACGGTTTCTCTTTCTCTTTGGCAAAAAATCAGATTACAGAAGCGGAAATTGGTGAAGATGTGGAAATTCTCAATCTGAGCCACAATCAGATTAGACATCTAAAATGTACCTCAAATCAGACGAAAAAAATTGAAATTTTAGATTTGTCGTTTAATGAAATTTCAAAACTCGATTCTGGAATGTTTTTAGGAATGGTCAATTTGCATACTTTAAGTCTTCGTAATAACCAAATATCGGTTTTGCACGCCAACACTTTTCCCAACTGTTCTGCTTTGAATCGTTTGAATTTGTCTTACAACAAGATTGAGATTGTTGAACCAGATGCCTTTAATGGTGTCAGTGCTTTCGCTTCTGTTAATCTGGCACATAATCAGTTGAAGGTTTTAACACCAGCAAGTCTAGCCGGATTGGATCGTGAAGCTTACGTCGATTTATCTGATAATGGAATCAATGGGACGGATCTAAACGAACTCAGAACATTTTTTGATTTTATAGCAGTTTAGATGTTAAATGAAACACAAGTTAGTCGATTTTATAAGAAAAATATAAAATAAAATGTAACTTTTTTTTTGAAAATAAAATTCTAGAAAGAGAAGTTGTTGTTTCAATGCATGAAAATAACTAAAAAGAACTTCATTACTAAAAAAATATAGAGAAAGTTTGAAGACGGATAGTCCTATAAAGTACAAAATATAAAAAGATATGCAGAACGAAAAATAAGAGATGAAGGGAAATGAATCACAATTGTGGAAGAAATAAAATCAAAAAGGAGTCCCAATGATGTAAAAGTAAACATTTAGTAGATGTTAAACTTATTAAAAATTTCAAAGACAACACGTTAAAAGTAGATGAAAAAAAGCTAAGAAGAAGCAAAAATGGAAGAACAATGTGCAGAAAGTGAAACAAAATAAAGGGTTACCAGGGAAAAGTAAGAATAGGAGAAATTGAAATAAGAACAATAGTAAAAAATAACACAAATCTGGAAGAAATTCGAACGATAAAAAAAATGCAATATTGAGCCTGACGTAATTGAATACATAAAGAATTGTATTCTAAAACGTAAGATAAACAAGACATTATGAATTTAAATATAAAAATAATTAGATAATTAACAGTCCCACTTTTTTGTAATAATTTGTAATATTATTTTCATTACATTTTACATAAGCATGAAACACACAAAGTTGAAAGATATAAAAACTTCAATTTAGTGAAATACAATAAAGGAGCGAATAATTAGAAAATAAGGGTGGCAAAGTCAAAAATTAACTGGATAAACTAAATAGAAATGAAATTTTGAAATTAAAAAAAGCAAATTCAAATAAAAGATAGATTTAAAGGGAAAAGTCAGAGGGAGTCATGGGAGTAGAAAATTAGAAAATGGGAAAATAAAAGAGATATTAATGAAAATCTGGAAGCAAGCAGCATGTAGTAAGAAACGACTGAAGAGATTGAAAAGGAACACAATATCAAAGATAATCATAATCATTATTCAAAGGAAGGGTATTAGAAAAATTTGGAATTAAAAGGCACAAAGCCAAAAACAGTGAAATGCAAAGAAACTGAAAAAGATTAAAGACGAAAGAGAAGAAACGAAGTGGGTGTGGTACAAAAGGTTATTACTGTCAACACACATGGAATAAACAAAAATGAAGTATTAATAAGGTCAAGGTTAAACACAGATAAGTTTAATTCGAAATAAAAAAAGAAGAGAGAAGAAACGATAATTTTATCTGAATTTATTAATAATAACAGCATCATCTTATTAGTAACGGTTTTGAACTACTGACACCACTGTCTTTAGAGTAAGTTTTTGATAATATTTATTGAATTTAATTTGTTTTTGTTACCTTTTTAGAGGCCAAATATGAGACTGCTAACAGCCAGAGTCGTATTTTTTTTGTTTTTTTATTCATTCTCCGAAAGCGAATGCTCTCATTGTAAAGTATATAAATACGACACCGCTTACTATTATTATAACCAACAATGGGTGTCTGTAATTGGAAGAGCTTCTATCATTTGTGTAAATGTGTCTTCAGAATTTCTTCTCGACCACCGTTATGAAGATAAAACTTATCCACAAGATTTGACAGTGACAAATTCGACCATTTCTTCGTTACCTTCAAATTCATCACTGTCAAAATTTACCACTTTGAGAACACTGACTTTAAGAAGTTTGGGTATTGAAACCATATTATCAGGTGCTTTCGATAATTTACAAACGCTAGAGGAACTGAATTTGAGCTCTAACAAACTGATAAACATTTCAAATGGTGTTTTCAATGGTTTAAAGACGCTGAAGAAGTTAGATGTGTCAAAAAATTTTATTTCTCAAATCGAAGAAAGGAGTTTTTGGGGTCTTTTCCAAGTGAATCGCTTGCTTCTTAACGAAAATAGCATAAGTGTGTTGTTGGAGCATGTATTTAAAGACCTGTCAATGTTGAATTATTTGGAATTGTCATCGAATCCTCTGGAACAGTTTCATGATGGCAGCTTTAACAACTTAAAAGTATTGGCAGTTAAAAATAGTCGTTTGGAAAGTTTCGAAATCAATTTGACGCAAGCACCATTAGAGATAGTTGATTTGTCAGGCGGTCATCTTCAAACAATCAACTTTGGCCATTTTCCTAACCTCACAAAACTGAACTTGTCCATGAATGAGGTTAATGAAGTTCAGAAATGGGAGAAGTTGGACAGTCGCTTTGCCGATTTGGCTCATAACAGAATCAGAAAATTCGCAATCGCTCCAAATGTGTTTTATCTTTATTTAAACGATAATCAGATTGAAGATGTCGGGAAACAGGTCTCAGAAGAATCAGCTGCAAAACTCATATTTCTGGATTTGTCCAACAATAAAATTTCTTTCATCAACTCGACTTCCTTTGAGGGTTTGACAGATTTGGACACTTTATTTTTGCAGAAGAATCGCATCAGGGTCTTGCCTGGAGATACATTTATGAACTGTCCGAAACTGTTTTATTTAGATTTGTCGCATAACAAGCTAGAAATAATAGAACCGGACGCTTTGAATGGCGCCATAAGTCTGCATGATTTGGATGTTTCCAACAATAATCTGAAAAGTTTGGAATCTTCAAGTTTTTTCGATTTCAATAACAATGTTTATTTCCTAAATGTGTATTTGGGGGGTAACAGAATTTCTAGAATGGACCTTAAAAAACTTCTGAATGATGTTTCTTATTTGAGAATCAGCATAGAACATGATTCTTCGTGTTGTCAAAATTCCAGTACTGGTTTGACATATTTTGACAGAAATAACATTAACCAAATTGAGTGTGAAGTGGCAAATAAGAATTAATGTATTTTAATATTTATATTTATTTTCTTGTAATTGGTATTTTAAAAGTTGTTTACTACTATACTCGTCAAAATTGTTTCTTTTTTTATTGTTCTTTTTACTTTTGTTTGCTTTTTATTTTTAGTTTATAAGAAATATTTTTCCTCGAACTTTGGCTACTGGTTCATTACTATTATTATTATTATTATTATTATTGATATAATTACAAAATTTTAAGATAAAAATTTATTTTCAAATTTATCGGGTCAGTGTCGATTTGATCAAAATAAATCATTGAATTAATACACTGTAAACACCGAGCGTTATCGAAATATATTTGTGTTTGTAATGTTTATCTTTCTTTAGCTCTATCGCTGTTTCCTATTTTTATTTTGGGAACTACATGTGCTGTGATATTGTTGTTCGGTTAAAACTATCATGACATATTTTTTCTTAAATAAACAACAAATGCCATTACGAACAATTCTGATCTGTCGTTGTTTATCGATTCCACAAAATACGTAAATAGTGAAGCAGAAAATGAAGAAAGAAATTTTGTTGTTGACTCCACAAGTGTGATTATTTTTAATGTCTTATCCCAGATACTGTTATTGTTTTATTTTTTTTTTATTTAAACTTTTTTGACAATGATCTAATCAATTTTGACTACAGAAAAAAAGAGAAAGAAAGAATATATTTTGGGGAATTTCATGTCTTCTGATTTGATTGTTCGAGAGAAGGACGTGGGAAGTATTCAGGTGGTTCCAGTTTTCTACTGAACATACCCTGTTCAATGGTAGATTCATGGTTGATAACCTGGGGAATAGAGAAAGATCGATGTTCTCAATTTGACCTCCACCCAGTTCAATGGAGCCGATGTTGGTGTTCGTCAAATTTAGCTCAAAGCCCTTTAGAAGATTGGTTCCAAAATTTTTGATATTTTTTAAAGGGTTGTCAGAAACTCTCAAGGGTCTTCAATCCCTTGAGTAAATCTTCATAAAGCACACGCAATTTGTTCTGGTTTAAATGCAACTTACTGGAATGGACAAGACGGGAAAAACTGTCAGGTGCAACTTCCAGGATTCGATTTTTGCAAAGGATGAGTTCAGTCAGAATTGACAGATTTCCGAATGTATCTTTCGCGATTCTAGTCGATTTGTTGGATTCTAAGAATAAACTTGCTAACGCCATCAAAGCGTCGAAGGCTCCAGGTAGGATTTTCTTGATGTTTAGGCTGTTCAAAAATATTTTTTATGTTGGTGAACTTTGACACGGAAGAATTTGATAGTAGAACTGGAACTTAGAGTTGACGATGGCTAAATCCTGAGGATAATTGGTCTGGAGGCATTGATGGTCGATTTGAAGATTTTCTGGTACAGTAAAATAAATAATTTTTGTACGTTCTGAAGTTTTAGGAAACCCACAGATTTGAAATAAAAGAGTCAACATCAACAGCAACTTTGCGTCTTGAAGATTCACTTTTGGCGATAACACAAAATGTCAAGGAAATGCAGATAGCAGCTGCCATCAGTACAGATATGTAGTGGTGAAAGTTTGAGAGACAAAATTATTTTGATTAAATTTTGTTGTTTAATAAATTATAAGATATATTTAATTTACTTTGTTTTTACTTCTTTTTACCCTAATTTACTTTGCATCACTTCTCGGAGCCAATGACTTCCATTTTAATAACTCCATCGCAACACTGTCTAATGCCGAAAAATTTGATCATTTTGAATATTCACATCTCTTGGTGAGTTCGTTAGCAAATGGAAAGTACTATATTGTTGTATTTTTAGACCAAGGTCAGAGCTATTTAAGTCAGAAAATTGTTTGTAAAATGCTCACTTACAATACCTTTGTCGAAATGATAGCAGCCTGACGTAAGTGTTCAGTGGCGCCTCGTGAGTGTTTTCTTACGTATTAATTTTTTTATGGATGACCAAAAGCATGAAATTATTTTCTGTTTTTGGATATTTGGCTCCTTGGACTACCGGAAGTGGTTAACATATCCCCAAAAAGCCGCATGGCACAGGATCTATGGCAACTTCTATTACGAAATTATATGTCCAGATTTAACATTCACCTTGTCATTCGATAATTCAACTTTCAAATATCCCTATCCGCAAGAACTGACAATAGTGAATTCGACAACTCCACACCTATCCTCCAATCCGCCGCTGTCAAAATTCACTTATAGCGAAATCAGTCATGAGAAGAGTATATTTGATCAGGAACGTGAAACCACTGAAACACTTGGATCTGAGCGATAATTGCATCAGAGTGGTGCGTGAGGGTGTGTTTGAAAATGCCGAAACTTTGGATTTGTGAATAAATAAAACAGTTTGAACTAAATCTGAGTCGCTGTCAAATTGCTGTTTTACATAGTAACATGTTTCGAAATTGTTCATTTTTTAATAAAATAGGGTCAATCGAGCCGAAGACCTTTAAAGGGGTGTCGTTGCAGGGGTTGCAAATTTTGGAGGTTTCGCACTGGATTGATAGACCGCAGAATTTATATTTTTATTTAAGCCGAAATGGAGTCATTTTGGGTGAAACAAAAATTGTTTTCAATCGTTTCGGAGGATACTGCAGAAATTTCAGTTTTACTGTGGAAACTACCCTCGACTCTTCATCTTACCATAGCTTAAGTGGTGCTTGTGTGATTGAAATGAAGTCCTAATATTGTACTCCTAACATTTTTTAAAAATTAGATATTTTTCAAAAATTTTGAGAGTACTCCAAAATGAATTTTACTTTTTTGTATTTGTTTAATTTATTTAAACTTAAATAGCTTTAATATTGTTAATTTTCTGTATCTCACAAGGTCAATTAAATACAAAGTAAACACTCCATTTATTTCAACTTGCAAAAATTAGATTGTTCACGCTTGGGGTTTACAAAATGGGAGACTCCAATTAAAGAATCTGTCATAACTAAAATCTTCATCTGTTAAAACCAGACGACGAACGAGCTTTTGGAGACTTCTTGCGGCGGTTTCTTCTATTCCATTGTCATACAGTTGCAGTTCCACATCAGAATGCAATCCCGTCAGGCTTTCAGGTGTCAGAGCTTTCAGATTATTGTGCGACATGTCCACGTAGGCCAGACTGGAAGCTCCACAGAAAGCGTTCGGTTCGATGGTTTCGATTTTGTTGTGAGACAAATCCAAATGCCACAAGCTCTTGCAGCTGACGAAAGCATTTTCACGTATTTCGGTTATTCGGTTGTGTTCCAGATTCAGTCTTACCAACGCGGCAGCATTCCGAAACGAGTCGGAATTGATTTCCGATATTTCATTGTAAGACAAATCCGCACACGTGAGCAGTATGCTGTCATTGGAGGGTGTAGTTCTTACATTTTGGATTTTATTGTTGTTGATGAAAATTTTTTTGACATTTTGTGAGATTTCAAGTTCGGTGATTTGGTTGTTGTACATGTAAATGGATTCAGCTGTTACATGATCCCAATTTTGGACTAGGCTTATATTGTTTGAAGATATGCTAAAAATTTCTAGTGGAGAAAGAAGGCCAAAGTCGAATGTTTCGATTTGACCTCCATTTAAAATAATTGCGACAGTTGGAACATTTGTCAAATTTACGTTAAATGTTCTCAAATGCGTATTCATCGCATCCAAGTAGACTAAACTCTTAGCACCAAAATCTCCAACATTTTCCAATGGGTTATTGGAAATATTCAGTTCGAGAATATTCAATCCTTTTAGCAAATTTGCAGGTAGCACCTTCAATTTGTTGTTGCCCAAAAGTAGTTTTCCCAGTTTTAGAAGATGAGAAAAACTATCTGATTCAATTTCTTCGATGAGATTCTCGAAAAGGTTTAGTTCTTTTAGAGTTGCAAGGTTTTCGCCAAAGATGTCTTTCGATATTTTGGTTAATTTATTGAAAGGCAGATTTAACACTTCGAGTGCTGTCAAACCGTCGAAAGCACCTGGTGATATTTTTTCAATACCCAAACGTTGCAAAGATATCCGTTTCATTCGAGTTAACTTCGTCAGGGACGAGTTTGATGGTAGGATTGGAATTGAAGAGTTGACGATGATTAAATCTTCAAGAATTGGATCAAAATGTTGATGGTCGAGTTGAAGGTCCCCTGGGACATT
>QDEB01128696.1:1797-26563 GCA_004193795.1 Asbolus verrucosus | reverse complement strand
AACTCAAATGAGTGCTATAGTAACGCTCTTATAACACAGATGTAGATAAATAAATAAAATGAATTTGAACAAGAAATTAATATGCCAATTCACCAATAACTTTAACATCTCTGTCAACGAAATCAATATATCCACAGTTTATGATCATTCAATTTTTTTTAATGTCATTATTTCCGATGAAATTGAAATTGCAATAAACTACTAAATATACTGAACCAGATAACCTAATAATAATTATTCGCGAAGGATCATTTCATTAATTACTTCCAATGTCCAAAAAATATTAAACTTTAGTGCAAACGATCCTAATATTTTGTAGTTGTATATTACTGACATTGACATACCTATATTTTAAAAATCCGCCTATTATTAGATAATTTGGCAAAAGTTTATCATATAGGAGCATTACGATGTCAACTTTCAATTTGTAAGTTACTTATAATCTACAGATCTTTTCAAACCGCAACTACATTGTTTTGAAAACACATTAGTAATATAACGCAACCCTAAAGTTCGTAGGTGAATTGTGAAAGAGCTGTTTATTATTACAAATTTTGATTATTTAGTTCCCATTATTATCGCGGAGCTAATTATAAAAATTTCTAAAAAGCAACAATGTGACACTAAATAATCAAAATGTAGAAAATTTTGAATGAACAAAATATTTTGAAATGAATAATACAGCTCTTTCAAAACCATTTTAAAAAATACCAATTAAAAAGTGTACAAAAATGCACTGGTCATATTGACTCAGTGCTTTTACCTTTGTTATAACCACCCCTGTTGCCGCCTCTAAAACAGAAGTAAAACATCAGTAGTTGTTGAGAGAATGGAGGGGGGTGAAATACACACTTCACCAACCATAATGTTGGCATCACATACACATAGTCTATGTCTCTTTCTTCATCCAGGAAGATCACCTATTCTAGTTGTTGTCACGTCTATGTACGATGTTTACCTTACTTTTAAACTCTCAAACCATTAAAGCATTTTATTATATACCTTGTCAATAACAGCAAACAAAAATACCATTTATAAATACACCATTTGCTTAATCAAACCTTTAAACCTTTAGATCATATACCAAACAACACCTTTCAATTGTAAAAATACCACCAGTACCTATAACTGGTTTACCTCAGTACATTTTTTAAAAATTACCAATACAATGTTTACTACTTGAAAGTAAAAGAAAAGAAAGTCTTTAAAAATTTTGCAAATCAAACTGTGGGATAACCAACAAACACAGACGTGTGTTTACAACAAAATACTTACACAATTTAAACTCTGTAAGCAAACTGATATTAATACAGTTTTACATGATTTCTGGACAAAACAGTACCCATTCATTCAACTATATTTATAAAGAAATTTTTTGAAGTACCTCCCATTCAGGAACATTGTAGATCATAGTAAGAAGAAAAATTTGACAACTTACCCATATGAATCTCGTCGATCTAAGGAATCTCTTTTGCCAAAGTCGCCACGATCTCGGCCACCTGTCAACAATACATTATTCTACAACTGTTTTTTCTTGACCATGAAATATAAAATTACTACCTCCATAACCACCGCCGCCTCCACCTCCATATCCTCCAGTGTTTCCTCCATAACCACCTCCTCCGCCGCCGCCGCCGCCACCGCCGGAATTGTAGCTTCCACCCTGATTATAACCACCTGCTCCTCCTGGAACACCAACTTTTTTAAAAATTATCACACCCAACTTTTCTTAACTGAAGTAAAATTGTACAGGTGAATGTCTACCCCTTCTAGTATTAGTAATAAGAAGGGACTATCAATTCCCTGTTTAATATGCGACATAGCAGGAGGTCTGTAACCTATCGAATAAAATTACAGCCATGCCTATGTCGGGTTGTTTTAATATTAAAATAATTACCTTGATTGCCACCATAGCCCCCACCGGACCCTCGATTTTGATTCCACGATCCACCTCCTCCGCCTTGAGGGTTGTTGTAACCACCGGAAGCCGGAGTACCGTAAGTATTGGGGTACGCTGTGCTTGGTGGTGGTTGTGAATAATCACCGTAGCTCCCTCCTAAACATTTTTTGCGATTACTACATATTTAAAGGCATAAAAGCCAGCATTCTTAAATATTTAATGTTGAATAAACAAAAATGTCTTCCAACACAAGATAATCGATAACTTGCTTGAATTTACGTAAAGACATAAAATGTCATTAAAAACATGGAAAATAAATGTTTTAGCACTCATATGACTATCCATTGGGTTGATTATTTTTCGGATGAATAAAATAAACGAAAAATAACTTACTATCACTCATGTTGCAACGAATTCGTACCAAGACTCATCAACATGGACGAAATGACGCCAAGAAATGACATACTTTTATTGGTTAATGGTGATGGCGCCACTTGTATAAAGTTAAGCGCCCTCTATTATTAGTCGTGTTATTAGTAACATAATTTTGGAGGGATATCAAATGTCGAAACCGGGGAAATTGCTTTTAAGTTTTTAATAAATAGTGATCATCTACCTAGGTTATTGAGTTCAAATTTGGAGAAATTCATAAATCAGAATCAGCCATAAAAATAACAGTCTGTTTATTCGCAAAAATAATAAACAATAAATTATACATCTTAAACCTAAGTTAAGTGGAATTATTCACAATATTTTCAAATTCAATAAAATTATCCACAAATTCAAGGTACTCAGGAATTTGAATGTTGGCTTGGTGTCAGCCCTCCACTATGTTCAGGACTGTGCTTCTGTTTTTTCCTTTTCTTTTCCTTTTTCCTCTTCTTTCTTTCTTTATCTTCATCATGACGTTTCTGTTTTTTATGTTTTTTCTCGTGTGTATCACTACCTGCATCAGTAATTGTGGTTTCTTGACTGGGAAGTCCTCCTTCTTTGTGTTTATGCTTCTTATGTTTATTTTTGTGTTTCTTTATAGGAGCCGCATTTGCGTATCTATACTGTTCAGGCAGCTAAAACAATAACATGGCTATTTCAAGTCTTATTAAAGTTGTAGTAGTATTACCGCTCCAGGATGAAGACGAAACCCATCAAGTTGTATGCTGGTTAATGGTAATAATTCTTTACCTCCGATTGGGGGCTTCTCAATAACTGACCTGAGGGAACTGTTATCTTGTTGTCCTGGTGAATCAATAACTCCAGGTAACGTTGGCAGAAACGAGGACAGTTGCTCTTTCAGTTTCTTTCCGCTGAATTTACTGTAAGAATGTTCAAGACCATAATAGGCCATTAAATTCGTCGCACCTGTTAATTCTGATTCCCCTGAAAGTCCAGATCGTGCTAGGGTTTGAATTAAATTGAAAACCTTAACATACCTGGTGGTTCTTTCATCAAATAGAAAGGTCCACTAGGGACTATGGATGGGTTCTTTCCTAACAAAATTGTCGTTTTTAATGTTCCGGATGAATCTTGGCGTGAGACGACGGGGGAACGAGCCCCTCTAGGAGAAGATTTTGGCGAATATTGTTCTACTTTACGAAACTGATCGCCCATCATCTTACAACTTCATCGTTTTGCAACAACGATGGAGCAAAACTACAAATGTCAGACCACCAGATGATATTGCCAACCTGTTATGAACAAATAAACACAAAAACACAATTAAAAACTGGTAATTTTCAGTACTTCATGTTTGCCGCATTGTTTCCTAGCAACTTTTTTGTCGTAGTGTTGCATAAACACTAATGTTATTGTTGCTAAGATACAGCGTCAAAAGCCTCCGCCTCCAAAATACTTCACAAACGGCGACAAGAAAAACATGGTTGATTTATAATAATTAGTGGATAAAAGTTGCGAAAATGGGTTGTTGTGATTCTAAGAAAAAACCAGAGAGAGAAGAAAATGTTGAAAGAGGCTGTACGGACGTGTTTTGGTTGTGTCTTTATATTGCTTTTTTGTTGTTAATGGTAAATAACCTTGATTACAACCAAATTGTTGTTTAATTGAGCATTGTAGGTGTTAATTGCTGCATTTTCTTTCGTTTATGGCAACCCAATAAGAATTATCAATGGGTATGATTCGTTTGGGAACACTTGTGGCACTAAACACAACAAACAAATGGGAAATTTAGAGTTATCAGGATTAGACACATCCGATAAGCCCTACTTATTGTTCTACGATATTAAAGAATTGAAACAGTCATTAAAAATATGCGTAAAAGAGTGTCCAAAAGAAACATTGATAAAGGTTGAAGATATTAATACATACTATGCAAAAACAGGAATTAATTTATGTAGATATGATTTTAATTATGATGATTTTAAAAATGTCAGCATCACTAATAAAAATATCTTAAGTAGCTATTTAGGGCCATGTCCAGCTCTTCCCATTTATGAGAGGTAATTATAACAAAATAGGATTATTGTGACTACAGTTATGATTTTTAAGCAAACCTATTTTAAACCGATGTGTTCCTCAGTCATTCCAAGACCTTACTGAAGTTGTTTTACATAACTTTTATGATTTACTGAATAGTTGGGATACTTTGGAACAAATTCTGGGTGACATATACAGCACTTGGAAAGAAATTTTGTGTTTGACCTTTCTCTCTTTGTGTAAGATTAGAAACTGATTATTCTTATAAATTATTACAGATTGTTCTTTTAGTTATTTCATTAGTTACAATATCAATTTTACACTTAATGGCTCATTTGGTGGCTTATATTATAATGATTTTATTCACAATTACCAGTATTTTGGGAACAGTTTTTTTGTGGTATACTTATTTTGATATTAAATACAATTTAGATAAAGTTGATAAAAATATGTTACTTTGGGAATCAATAAGAAATGAAACGGCGTTTTTGTGGTATTCAATTGTTGCTACAATAATCACTGCAAGTAAAAAATGCCTTTAATTTAGATCATTTATTTGAATGGTGAATTTCAGGTCATAATTTTAATAATCGTGATCGTGATGAGAAAGCAAGTCAGTTTCCTTGCTGATTTATTTAAAGAAACTTCCAAATGTTTATTACATTTGCCAGGATTATTTTTTCAACCAATCTTCACTTTTCTGATACTGGTTGCGTTTTTTATGTTTTGGATATTTGTTGTGGTTTGTGAATGAATAGCGGTACTAACAATGGAATAATTTTAATATATAATTTGTAGTTATGCTTGGCTACGGCTTATTATCCAGGAACTTCAGGAATAACTTCACGTTTTTATAATGAATCGCAACTCACAACACCTGTCAGCCACACTGAACCTGTAGCGAAAAAGGGAGATATTTCATTAACAGAGAAAATACTAGAGAGTAAAAAATTAGAAATTTTAGGACAAATACATTTTATTACTCAGTGTAATTTTAGAAATGACTGTTGTGGAGTACACTGATCCATCATGGGTGAAATATATGTGGTGGGTGTATTTCATTGGGTTAATTTGGACTTGCGAATTTATAATGGGTTGCCAACAAATGGTAATTGCTGGTGCTGTAGCTCACTGGTTCTATCGTCACAAGTACAAAGACAATTCTCATGTTTCATACGCCATTTGTAAATTAATCAAGTACCATTTGGGTTCAGTTGCAATTGGTTCTTTGCTAATTACAATATTCAAAGTACCAAGACTAATACTGATGTTTTTACATGAAAAGTAATCCTTAACAATGATTAAAAAAAGCTTATAACTAACTGAAACAATTTTAGGCTTAAATATAATTCTGATAAAGGTAGCGAATGTGCTGCTTGTTGCTTAAAGTGTTGTATTTGTTGTTTTTATTGTCTGGAAAAATTCATACGGTACTTAAATCATAACGCTTACACAGTAATTGCGATAGATGGTGTCAATTTTTGCTCAGCAGCAGGAACGGTACGACAGTAACTATGAAGACTTCTTTTTTTTAAATTTTTGTTTTTAGGCCTTCCAAGTCTTATCTTCACATGCCCTTCAAGTTGCTACAATCAACGGATTGGGCGACTTCATCCTCTTCTTGGGCAAATGTTTTGTAACCGCCGTAACAGGTTGTGTAGGTCTGTTCTTGTTTAGAAAAAATCCAGAATTGGAATTTTATGCAGCACCAACTTTGATAGTGTGTATATTTGCTTTCTTTGTGGCACACTGCATATTGTCTTTATATGAGGTAGATTTATTTACGTAAGTGAGGGATTGTTTCAAAATATTTTTAATTTTAGATGGTGCTCGATACAATTTATTTATGCATATGTCAGAATGGGGACAGTGTTGAAGGAATTCAAATGGAAAATCTTGGAGTTACGAATGTGAGTAATCTTAATGCACAACCTAATGAACTGGAACCTATTAAATAGGCAATAATTGTAATAAAGCTTTATAAGTTCATGGAAAAATCCTTTATAATAAGGACAATATTGGGTATAATAGGTATAAGAATGTATTTGCTGATACAGCTGTGAATGATTTCAATCATATATATGTTTACTAGATTTAGTATTGTTAATTTATTTATGGAAAATGTTGTTTCAATAAATTTGCACAATTTTTCACGATTATTAAGGAGAAAACATGTCAGAATAGAAGTTGCACTCATTGCAGACAATAAATGTATCAATTTTTAAGTAGTTGCTGATAACATATTTTATTTAAACTAACGGGAACAAGGTTGTGACTTTTTTTATAATGAAAACCAAAAACTACCTTTTGTAATTTTTACACTTTATATTAGATACAAGCAGCTGACTTTTCAATTTTCCACACTAGCCTTAGTTGTAATGAAAAAATATTTTTCTATGTTATTAAATTAAGAACTTATTGTATAGCTTTTATTAATTTTTTAACAGATGAAAAAATAAAATTGTTACAAACATGTTACTTTTTCTTTTTGGTCAACTTCTTTCTTTTTGGAATTGTTTTTTTATTTTCCCCCTCTACTTCATTTTCCAAATTACTTTTTTCAATCTCATGTGCTTTTTTAAGAGGATCGCCTTCAAAAATATCATCTAAAGGAGTTAGTTTATAACCATCACCTGAGTTGTTAGCACTAGCGTGTGCTTTTTGTTGCAATCGATTTAAATATTTATTTTTCGCTGATAAACGAATTTGTTGTCTGTATTTGGCAGGGCTAATGTAGGAAGGATTTTCCCATAACGATACCCCGCCAAAACTACCAGAAAATATTTTTACCTGCAATGATGATGTAATTATTTTTTGGAACATGTGAATTTCATTATCTTACTGGATTTAACACAAAACGTGGTCCAATTTCTGCTAAACCTCCATCTTCTGATAAAATTTGAAAATTTCTAAACCAAATCCTGTTATCTAATAATGTGAAAGTGTAAACATGATCAAAAAATGGTTGACTTTTTGGATGATGTTTAGGAACCCCAAAAATTTGTGTTAATAATTCTTTCAGCAAACTATAATGGGGTTTTTCAGTGAAACCTGGATCAAAACTTAGTAGCGGTCTTGACCCCCTCAGACAATTTCCAGTCAGTTTTAATTCACTCATTGTATAAACTAAAACATTTTAATCAACTGGTGAAGCATGTTTGTGTTTAATAATTACCATTTTGAACAAGAAACTTCACACTAGGTCCATTGGGAACATTTGAGAGCCACAAGTACAAATCCATTTTTTTTCGACCTTCGAACATGACCGCTTTATTACAATTCTTCATTTCACACATTTCATTTACAACCGATAAAGTTTTTGAACGTTCCATTTTTGATTCAGGTTTATGATGAGGCATGAGTTTTTTTAAATCTTCCATCAAGTGTCTGTCGCGGTGGTTAATTCCTCGTGTGCTAAACACTAAAACGCGTTGCTTATTTATCCATTTTACCTGAAAACTGGTCTTGAAGAAATATTTTGGTTTAGAATCAAAATTAATCACCTTTTTTGGTAGTGGTTCATCAGAATGTCTAACAGCAGGTAGTGCTTCTGGCTCTGTTTTGGTATCATTTTCACTCTCATTACGACGCCGTTTATTTAACTTTTTCATTTTTTTATTAATAAAAAAGCAACACGTGCATCACAAGTTGAAAATGCAACATAACCTCAACCATCAAACGCATAACGATTACAGTTTTTATTTCAGTAAGGTTGGTATTTTTGTGAATTCTAGTCGACATACTATAAATTGGATACTCTCATTGGTGCTTTTCTCAGTTTTCGTTTGTTTTTTGTAGTGTTGCCACTCGTACAGTGACAATGTGAAATGTCTAATAAATTCAATGCCAGTGACAGTCTGACAATTTCTTGTATTATTGTATTTTACGAAAATTTATTCATTTGACTATCAGTTTTAACGACTTACAATTTGTATTTACGTGATGAAATAGATAAGTAATATAAAATAGCGTTACGTCATGAATATTATTGATGTTTCACTATTTTGTAAGTGTCTAATTTTTAATTGTAATTTTGGGATTACAACAATATTTAACTGTTGTAGATGGATAATAAATTTCGATATGTTTAAATTAGAATCGTACATCGCACCGATATTGCTTAGTTATGTTGATAAGTACATTAAAAACTTTCGATTGGAAGACTCCCAGGTATTAAAAATTACAGCATGCATGATTCGCAAATAAGTTTTATATTTTCAGGTTTCTTTATGGGGTGGTGACGCATCATTTCATAATTTAGATTTAAGGTTAGAAGTGCTTGAACAAGAATTACAGTCACCTTTTAGTTTTATTTCTGGACATATCCGTGAACTTTTGATACATGTACCATGGACTAAATTAACATCAGAACCAATTACAATTACCATAAATACCATAGGTACTTCAACCAAAGTAGTATATATAAAGTACATTTAATGACTGATTTTTAGAGTGTGTCTTAAAACTAAAGGATGCTAATGATGCAGTTGTTTCTGAATCATCTCCAACAAGAGACAAACATAAAAAGAATACCAGTCACAGGTTGGTGTAAAATAACATAATAAAAAAATGATTAAAATTTCCTTATAGACAAGAAGTGGAAGCTCCACCAAATTATGTCCAACTATTAATTAATAAAATAGTGAGCAATATTAGAATATTTTGTAATAATCTTATTTTAAAGTATGTTGAAGAAGATATTGTGCTTTCCATGAACGTAAAACATTTAAAAGTAGAATCATGTAATGAAAAATGGGAATCAGCATATACAGGTTTATTTTGTTGATAAAAATTTTAAATGTACATTTTATTTAATTTTTTTTAGATATATCACCTACTCAGGTTGTTATGAGAAAAGTGATTGGAGTTAATGATTTAACAGTATGTTTAGATAAAAGAAATGCTGCTGGAAAAATAGATTTTTATCAGGAACCTATGTTATATCGATGCTCCATGACAATGCATTTATTAAGGACTTACCATTCATCTTCTTCTAATAAAACCTCATTAACACGGTTAGACGTTTATTGCAACAGGTTAAATAATTCCATATATTTCTAAATAATTGATATTAAAATAGTATTTGCAGTATGGAGTTTAGTATGACAGAGCAGCAAGTACCAATGTTTATGCGGTTGCTTGTTTTATTAATAGCTTTACAACAAAAACAGCTTAAGTCATATAATGATACACAGGAAAATGCTGCTGCCTCTCTAGATAATAAAGGCATATAATTTCCAACTCTTTATGTAAGTTATTAAAATGTTAATTTTTAGAAAATGGTAACAATACAGAAACATGGACGGGGTGGGCATGGTCATATGTTTCCTCAGTGTTGCCAACACAATGGGACGAAAATTTAGAAAATCAACAATTATTAAATCAATCGGGACATATAGTACAAGTTGGTTTTTATGTGGACAATGCCTCCCTTACATTTAAAGTATCAGAAACTAGTCATGATAAGGGATATTATAGTCAAAAAAAGATTCGTTACTATCCATTGCTTAGTCTGCAGCTTCAAGGAATTTATTCAGAAATGATTTCTGTTGGTAGAAAGTGGTGTAATTTGCTATCTGGAGTAAGTGAAATACTCTTATTACCAGTAGGATCCTGCAGTTGTTCACATCCTGAATCATCAGATGGCTCATTTCCATATTTAACAATAGGTGAACATGGAAATGATATTACCTGGTCAAAATACAATGTTAATTGTTTAAGGTTCCAAATCTTCAAACCACAAAAGCAATTCTCTTTTTGATGCTGAAGCTGTAGAAAATAATGGACAGGGACAGTTCAGAAATTACAATACAAATTGGGATTTTCATATGTTTACCAATACTGAATTGGTTCTTCTGGAACGTAGCCCCGCCTTTGCTTGTGATTATGTGTACCAAATGGAAATTCCAGAAGATGCAGCTAGCGACATTTTATCAGAATTGGGAAGTAATTTAGAATTCAGGTATATATATTTTTTGCAAGTACAATAACAGAAGTCATAATATGTTAAAATTAAAATCCAATGCTTGTGTTCAAAGTATATCAAAATATATGTAGAGATATATTTTCGTGCGTATTCGTACATTTGAGCGCTATATTACTAGCGAAAGTTTCGAATGACGGTAATCAATCGAGTATCGTAAATGCAGATGGCATTTTAAAAAAGTAAGATGGTAAGAATAAACAAATGATTTTTCGTAAAAACATAATAAAAAGGCATTAATCTCTTTCAACTATATCATACCATTTTCATAATTTTAGCTCTATGAATCAAGTTGTGCTGCTTGTATAAATTATACCGACTCACAGTTGGTTTTACGGGGTAAACTAATTTTAGAGTATTGAAACGAGGTTTGCAATGATGTTTTGTCTTGTCATTAATAAAGAGTATATCTTGTTTCAATTTTATAAGTAATTTTAGCTATGTGAGTCAACTTTTCTTGTCTGATTTTATTGTATTACACTTGTGATTGAAAGGAGGCAAGTCTAATTTTTGATATTAATGGCAAAGCTCCATTACTGCAAAAAAGCGCACTTATTGTACAATTATGTAAAGGAAGGAAGACCAATTGCATTTTGATAAACTTTGCTGTATTTAAAGAAAACAATAAAATCAAAAAAAATTTAGTATGATCTAAGTAAAAAATTGTTTAGTAACATGTTGCCAGTACTACTTGACTGTGCATATTGATTTACTTATTTATTTTTTGTTTCAATATTATGTGTTAAAAAATAGAGTAACAGATTCACATTTACTGACTCTTTTTTTTAATCATACCTGCATCATGATCAGTGAAATTTTTATATAAATAATAAATAATAATAAAAAATTTAAATTTATAAAAACTATATTTTGGTAACAGTAATATGGCGGAGAAAGGGAGCATGAGGATGTACGTGGGCCCTTTGAAATTTTGTATATGTTCCGGGTTTTTGCATCGTACAAGTACTTTACAAGTAGCGGCATCTGCTTACGACTATCCTCCATATTATGTTCCTAAATCAGACCCACCTTTACAAGATTTGTTACCGCCGTCAGAAGAAGATTTTGACGCTTTAAACGAATTTATACCGTCCAAAGCCATGAAGATTATGATATTCGAACCTGTAATTGAATTACAATTCATGGATCATCCATTATTTGAACCTGTTAAAGGGAATTTGTTTAAAAAAGCAAAGGTAAAATTTCCCATAGTTTAGTTTAATCAGTTACTATTTTTTCTTAATTTTAAAGAAACATTCCACAACTTCAGTACTCACTGCTGTACAGTTACAGAAGCTTCCAAAAATTACTATAGAGTGTAAACTGATTGAAATAAGTATGTTTAATCCTATGTACATAAATCGTTTAGTTCATACTACATGTCAGCTACCGGAGCCTCCAAAAAAGATGTTTGAAGCCTGTTTCACAAAGCAAGATATTAATATTGTGGGACTATGTAGTCGTTTAATCCTAAAACAAAATAACTCCACCACTATTGTAGTACCTTTTAATTTATCGTATGAAAGCAGGAATATACTTAGTCCTCAGTACTGGATCAACTCTGATGTTATGCACAGTGAAGTTAATTTTCAATCAGGTATGTTGTGTTTTTTTTTTTGTATTTTTGTATTTCTTTTTTCAATGATATTTTTGTAGAAAATTTAACTTTCAATTGTACAAAGGCCAAATTAATAGTCGTTTCTCATTTAATTGATAATATTTTTAAGAAAAACACAGAAGGATTGAAAAATCTTAAATGTACATCACTACTTTATGATGCAAGTAAAGATTACGGTAATGATTTTAATAAAGTAATGAATTCCCCAATATGAATCAAAAATGTTATAGCGATGCCTTATTTGGAGTTGTATGTAGAAGGTGTAAGATTTAAAAAAGTAACCACAAATACGACCGTTTCAATAGATGTGGCTTTAGAATCTATAAAAGCATTTATTTTTGAATCGATCGAAAATTCAAACGGGAAACAAATTAATCCAACTGTTGATATACAACAGGTTTTATTCTTGTCAGGTCCTGAACCTAAAACAAATAGAAAATCTGGTGGCAGGTATGTCAGTTTCTTACAAATTTTTGAAATGTCGTAAATTCAGTTTCAGTTTTTCTGAAGATTTACCTCTTTTCATGGCGACCATACAATTTCCTTTGAAACCTGAGTCGCAGACTCATCCCTCTCTTATCATTTTTAATTTGCAAGAAATCAATGTTTGCGTAGATCCTCTTGTCTGTAAATGGTTGTTGTACAATCCAATAGAAATTGGTTTCAGTAAAGCAGAGGGTAAATTCGTTTTTAAATCGTGAACATTTTGAAAATATATTTTTTTTAATAGAACGTCCTTATTTTAAAAGCGTAAGTTTTTCGGAAATTTATGGGAGTGTTTCTGAAACTCCTCGAAGAAGTAGTACACAAATTGAGTCAGTTCATAGTAGTTCCGACAGAGATATATTGTATCTTACCAACCAAAAACTTCCTAAGATCGAAGAAGAAGAAAAAGTTGATGTAAGGATTTTTTTAAATCGTTTTTCTATTAATTTTAGTAATTATTGTAGCCGCATGAACAAATCTATGATTTCTTAAAAACTTGGCATCCTGTTTGGAAAAGCATGTTATTGAGTGGACATGTCTCACAGTGTGTAATCTATTTTCCGATGGCTTCTATATCTGCAGTGGGGTCTCAAGGTATTGTATTTTTTACAAGTAATGTGTGTTTTGTTATATTAAGTATTCAGGCGTAGAAGAAGCAGTGAAGGAGGCTTTAAATAAAAATGTAGTGCCTAACGTAATGGTTATTACTTTACCATATGCCAATATACATAGTGCCCAAAAACAAAACATAGTCAAATATTTGAAAAATTTACCTGTGAAGCTCCCTGAAATGATCTGGAGTGTTGGTAAATATTTGTGTTTCATACACAAGAAAACAAAATACAAATTCTCTTTTTTCTTTATAGACAAATCAAGTTTCCCTTGGACCATGTCTATTTCAGATTTAAATTGTTACTCGATGGAATATGGCAAAGAAATAGCCTTTCTAAAGACAGTTGGTATAAGTGCAACTGTTGGTCTTTCAACAAAATCTGCTATAAACGACAACAAAATTTCTAGTCCCAATTTTGACACCACCATAGAAAACACTTCGATGGGAAGTTTGGGCATTTATGTTCATATTGACGTCACACCAATTATTATTTCAGTTTCTGAAGCTCAGATGTATTTACTTGCCAATCTTATTTACGGCTTAACCGAATTTTTCAATAGTTTAACTCCAAAGAAATCGATTGAACCACAAAAACAATCTGAATCTTTACCTTCGATTGTGACAGTAGCTAGTCCTTCGTTATCACCAACAGCGAAAGATAATACTCTTGATAATACTAGTGAAACTATTGCCGGAAACGATATCAGCGATAATGCGGCCAATAATGAAAATATTAAATTAACCGCTTGGATACAATGGACCATAACAAAATTTTCAGTCGAGTTATTGTCTCACGAATCTAGCAGCACCCAATTAAAATTGGTCATTGATGTAGAAGATATTGTAAGTTCCCTTGATTATCAAAGCGTATATTTAAAATTGAAGAGCAAAATTGGTTCGATTTCTGTACAACACTACAAGCGACACACGGACAAAAACAAGTGGCAACGGGGTCCTTTTGCTGGCGTGGTAATGAGATTGCGAGAAGATGTTCCAATTGAGAAAAGACCAGAGGAGAGTGGTTTTATAGGAATCACGATAACAAGAGCTAGCAGTCAACATACTCACAATTTGTGGGGGGCTCTTCAAAAGACAACTAAACATGAAAAAAGATCTATGTCTCAACCAATTTCAACTTTACGATACATTACTGAGATTGTTATCAGTGTTCAGCCGATAGATTTTGTTATTTCAATAAAGACTTTGATGGGGTTTTATTCGATTATAGACCCATTTCTGGAAGGAGTTAGCGAGATTCAACTAACTGATACACAACCTAAGAAAAGGCCATGGTTCACCAATCAAGTTCTTCCTCTTGCTTACTTAGAGTGTCATGAAATTAGGGTTATAATACCATCAGTGGAACTAGCAGGAAATGGCTCCAATCACGATGTTTATGTAATCCAGGTTGAGAAAATTAGCTTGAGTCCTTCTGTAGTAAATCCAATATGTCGGACACCTCTAAGACCAGATATTTATCGACAAGCGGCTCAAGCGAGAGTTTTAACTATTCCTGGTAGCGAGTTAGAAGATAGACAGTATCAGTTAGATGTAGTTGGATTGTCTGTAAGTACAACTACATGGAAGGATTTGGACCAAGTTCTCAATATGAGAGATAATCTTGTTAGAGGTATTAATGAAAACCCGGCTCTAGAGTGGAATAATTTGAAACAAGGAAAATTAAGTATTATTCCGATTCTCAATCTCAAACAAGTTGTTGAAAAGTAAGTAATTTTTGATTTTTTGAATACATCTATCATCATTTTTATTATTGCTTTTTTTTCGTAGGTTTGATATTAGTATAATAGCTGCACCTACAATGGTTTATAAAAATGATATAATAATTTGTAGTAGTTCCTTCGAAATTAACTTCGTGTCTGATATAGCCATTTATTTATCTCTTAATCAATTAAGAATAGCATCAACATTATTAAATGAATTGTCATATCATCCAAGTAGTAGTTTAGCCACGGAACGTCGAGAAATTACTTATCCATACACAAGATTCGATCTTCTCAATTACGATCTTGAAGCTGAAATAACTGAATTTTATAAAGATTCAGGAATTGATACTTCAGAGATCAGAAGTGTTTTATCTTCAAAGTCGCAAGCTCAGGTATTTGAAAATTAAAAATTTGTTGTTGCCATAAATCAATACCTTTATAGCACACCAAAAAAGCACGCAATGTATTAAGCACGCCGAAAAACTATCATGAACCTCCTTTAGAAATCCTTTTTACGGCCGGAAAGATATCTTGTTGTTTGTACCAATCATGCATAACTCAATCAATTCAAGGAAGTCATAGAGCCAAAAAATTTAAATATTTGGTTGAAGTAAGTATTTGACACATAATTCTACTTAATGTAATCTGTATTACTCAGGAGGAAGATCGAAATTACGAAGCTTCAGAAGAAGAAAGTGTAGATGAAGCCATCAGAAGTCACAAACAATATATTCCTCTATTGTTCTTTTTTTTGTCACAGCCCAATGTTTATTCTTCTACACAGCAATTTGCAAGTACCACACATTTATCTTGTTTTGATTTTGGCATCAAAATGAACGATCCTAAGTGTGGACCAATTTCTTCAACACCAACATTACAAGATTTTCCTGTTGATCTAATAACAACTCGTTCGGGGAATCCTGATCCTGCTACTGGAATCCCCCCAGCTTTCTTCACGTTGAAATACACCAAAGAACAAGGCAAATCAACAACTTTTCATGTAGAAGTTTCGAGACCTACGAAGATTTACTGTTCGATTACTAAGATTACGTCTTTATTAACGTTGAAGAATAAAATTGTAGAAAGTTTTCCACTGCCACCGAAAGAAGACGTCGACAGTATTGAAACCGAGTCATGTTCAACTTTTAAACGTGTCAAAGAAAGTTTGCGAGGAATTGACATGATTCAGTTTAAAACAGGCCAAATAATTCTTGCTTTCGAAACCGATAATAATCTAGAAGCAAATTTGATGGTGGGCAAAACGAAGAATCGCATATTTATGTGCGATCGGCCAGAAAAAATTCATAATTTCTCCACTTTAGATTCCGTCACATTTTCTGTAACTCAAAACAATGTCAAAAGATTGCTTTTGAATCCTTGGACTGTTTCTCTGGAAGTGAGTGCATTTTTGGAATCATGGCAAAACATTGATAGTAATCCTCAAATTCATGTGGCTGTAGATAGTGATTGCATGATGCTAGATGTTAGTCCAGAACAGATTGTTTATTTAGAAAAAATAATAAAAGAATTGTCAGAATTTTTGTCATATTTTGCGTCAGATGCACCAAAAGAACCATTTTATATTGACACTTTTGTGCAAGAAAAGGATCAACATTATAAAGATGATTTAAGAGCAGGTGCTTTTCAATTTATTGAAGCTGCTAGTTGTAATGAAGAAGAATTACCTCTACCATACCAAGTAATGTTCTGGAATTATAAAGAAATCAGCGCAATGGCTTGGCGGTATCCTCAACCAAGAGCTTTGACAAAAGTGAGAGTATTCCCTGTACCTCTTGAAATTTCGATTGATTCCGAACCGACTCGAGTTACTTGTAGTTTGCAATATTGGTCTGATTATCATTGTTCATACATTCCTTACGCTCAATTTAATTTATCAGAGAGTGAAGTGTGTTATCTTAGTTTGCCAAAAAACGAGCCTCAACGTGCTGTTGCATATATTTGGAGAGTTGTACTAATCACCGTAGACTCAAACGGTAAAAAAGCTAGCAAAAATCCTATTTCACCAAGAGCATTAGCCGCATGCATGCGCATAGATTCATATTTCAATAAAACCATAGTGCCAAACTTAACAGTAGTTTTATATGTTTCAAAACTGGAAGTTTCTTTGATCAGCAGTTTTAACAAAAGAACCTCCGTTTTATTACCTCTAAGCTTAAAGCAGTTTTCTTCGGATCAAGCGTTCCCAGAAACGCATTGCTTCTTTAAAATTGGTTGGGATAATTTAAGATTGCATATGGCCAGTTGGGATATGAAAATGTTATTCTTGGATATGAATTGTGTGACAAAATGTTCCGTTCTGGATTATGCTTTCTTAACGGAGCAAATTCTTTTCGAGCAATTTTCATCAAAATTGGAAATCAATTTAGCGAAAAAACTTTCTTGTAACTTCGTTTCTAATCAAGTTCAAGTGATATTGGGACCCACTACTGCTCATACTTTAACTGTAAATTCACAACTGTGGAATCAAAACCTTAAATCATTTGATAATGAAGAAATTGAGTTTGTGGTTTTTACAAGATACGTCGTGTGTAACGATACTAACATCAATTTGAGATTTGGTCAAGTGTCGACTGATGAAGATATTTTATTGCCAAGTAGATGTTTTCATTTGTATTGTTGGAGATCGCAGAAGTACAAACACAAATTGAAAGTAGCTTTTGAAGAAAGAGGTTGGTTGTGGTCAAAGCCTTTCAGAATTGATGAAGAGGGTACTCAACTAATTCCAATCAGTTTAGAAAATAATTTGAATGTGATAATTACCGTAAAATCGTTATCCACTACTCAGAAACAGATTGTTATTGGTGGTCAGTTTGTTATTGCCAACATGTTACTTGAGCATTTTGAATTCAAAATTGTACCTGAATCGAAAGATGATAAAGAAATGAAGAAGGCACCGGTACATGTTTTAGGAGGAAAAACTATAACTCCTTCGATGTTCATTGATTATAAAGCAAACTATTATTTTCGACTGAGGTTTTTTGGTTTGGAATCAGCTTGGACAGGAGATATTCCTTTAAAAGAACACACTAAAGGAGCGCAACCGTGGCTAGTCAAAGGTACCTACTATATTTGGAGTTAAAATAAATATCTCTTAATGGCAATACTTATTTACAGTTCCGTTACAAGAACGTGGTCAGTTTTTAAGTATTTGGTGCAGAATTGTTGTACAAGATTGTCAAAAAGGAAAGAGAATTCTTGCGATGTTGTGGCCTTTGTTTATGGTAAAATCGAATTTGCCCATCACCTCTAATGTTCATATTGAAACTCCGACTTTGAATGTTCGTCTCGATTCAACCGTTAAGGGAAAAGGTGAACTACAACAACTGTACTGTCCAGGAACTATTGACCATTCACACCAACTCACTTTTAAATTACAGTAAATTAATAATATTTAAAAAAATTATAGACACAAAAATGTTGTTATAGTGATGGGACCTCTATATCCGATCCGTACATTCCACTGAACTATAGTTTAGTTGATCAGCAGAAGTTTTTCAAGAAAGCTGATAAAGAAAATGTAGACAAAATTTTAGACAGTTTAAGAGATTTTGATGTTTCAAAATGGCCATATTTTGGTGAAGATCTAGAAAATATTGATTGGATAGTTGATGAACAACCACAAGCCTCTATCCAAGTTAGGTATCAAAATGTTTGTCCGTATTCTAGCGCCCTATCGGTGGAACTTTTACCATGGTGTTTGATGATTAATACTTTTGGTTGTCCTATATCGTTATTAATGAACGGAACAGAATTATGTAAAATACCACAATATGGAATAGTGGCACCTCCTAAGTTAGATGTGAGTACACATTTCTTTAATCTTTGTAAACAATAATCGTAATAATTAGGACAATTTTCATCTTGGGGTTGATACTGGAGGCGGGTGGTCGTATTCGTCACCTTTACAATTATCAACATCTGATTGGAGTCAAACATTTTACATGCCAAGAATTTCAGGAACGTTACCTCCAGAAGGTAACGTAAAAACTGCTATTAAATCCGGTTTAGATGTAAGATTACTCGTATCCATTAAGTACTTTTTACATGGTTTTAATTCAAGGTCGCTATGATATCTATAACAAGCACGATATCAAATGAAATCAGATTGTTAAAAGTTTCTTCCACTCACGTCTTCAGCAATTACATGATGAATCAAATTCAGGTGGTTTGTTTTGCAATTCCAGAAGGCGATAAACGTTTTAATATGCCTCCTAATCTTGAGAAGCTATCATTCTCAGTTGCACCACAACTTGATAAAACTAACTCGGGTATATCAATTATACGTTGGTATGCTTTAGATCCGGACAGTTTTGACACTAACACAAATTATGCATTTTACATGTCGTTCTGTTTCCAATACGAGTTTGGTTGGTCGTGTCCTGTAAGAGTAGATGACAATATTTCTAGAAGAAGTCTGTCTGTGAGGTCATCAGAAACAAGATCTGTAAGTTTTTGAAAAAATCGTATTCAGGGCATATAAGGTTTTTTTTTTGTAGATTCCGTTGGTGTTAACTTCACAAGAGCGCAAAGGTCAAATCTTTTTGTCACTCTATCATGATGATTGTCCTCAAACTTTGATAGAAAATAAGAGTTCAGTCACTTTATGTTGTGGTCAAGCAGTCACTGACAATAATGGAAGCGTGGCATCTGAATCGCAACATTTTAATTGGGTCACTAAAGTACAGCGGGATACCAGTGTCTATTACACTATGCCTTTCGTTTCCGAAAAGTTTCCAGAGTTACCTCAGACTTGTTTCAGTGAAAAAATTGTTTTTGCGGTAGAACCTGGTAAAAATGAGCACCAAAAAATAACTGTCTAAACCTATTATAATTGTTTTTATTTAAGACGAGCCAAACAGTTTGGAATGGTCATCTGCTATCAGTATAATCAGTGATTCAGAACAATTTATTAAAATACCAAGATATGGCGATGTTAAGTTAATAGTCAAATCAACCTCCTACACTACTCTTTTATCTGTAGAATCAGTGAGTGAAGTAGAAATTAGTGCAATTGATATAAGGGGACGACTCTCTAGGCATGAAATGGAAAGTGTGCTGGGCAGAAACCCATCAAGCGATAATCATCGATCTAAAGTAATAAAAAATTTGACTGGTTGCATTTTATGAATTTTAACTTTTAGAGTATCGCCATAGACAAATTCCCAATATATTCTACTTCTAACCCAATCCATGAATGTAGTTCGAAATCATCGCTATATAAATCATTATTTACGCCAACAATGCCCGTAAAGGACGAATGGGAATTGATAGAAATTTTCGCATATGTGAAGTCCTTTAGTGTCGTTTTTCTAGCTGATTACAACAATAATTCAGTAAAGCAAGGTGTTGCTAGTTTGATGTTCGACGATATCGGGATTGAAATCCAACAGACTGAGGTTTGTTGCTTAACTTAGTTATTTTACTTAATTGACTCTCAATTTTAGTGCTTAAATATGTCGCTATCAATATCAGATATACAATTTGATAATGAACTATACTCGAAGGAGTCGTTTGACTTTCCTGTAGTTCTTGTGAGTCAAGAGAGCAAAGCAAAAAATAACACAAATGTCTTAGATACGCCCGCAAAGAAGTTGATTGAGAATATTCGAGACGATGCATTGTTAAGTTTGGAATTAATTGTGGAAACATGGAAGGATAATCTAAGAAATAAATATATTACAGGTATAACTTAAATGCTTTAAAGTGCTTAAAATAAATTAAGAAAATGTTGCTTGTAGGTGTTAAAGAAGTGAAAATCAAACTAAATCCTCTTTCTTTTTACATCGAGGATTTGTACATAAACAAACTCGTGGAATATTTTAATAATTTGTTTCCCATGAAGTTACTTGTGTGGTCGAAAGTAGATGTGAAAGCACACGGTTCCAAAACAGTCTCAGTTAAAGTGCCTGAAATAGCATTTTGGCAATCATCTGTAATAGCTAAGCCCCTAAGCTTGAAAAATATCACAATAGAACCATTATCTCTTCTTTTGTCTGTTCATTGTTCACTTAAAATGTACATAGCTCTAGATCAGTCTCCTTTACAATTTGGGCGATTTGAAAGAAGAAGACTTTTAACAACTCCTTACAGGTAAGATATTTAACAATTCGCCAGAATTTATCCTTAAACATCAATTTAGGCTAGGTCATGCCATGACTATGCATTATTTATCCGGAGCCATTTTCGGAGCGGGTTGGGTCGTGAGTTCTTTGGAACTTCTTGGAAGTCCTAGTGGTTTAGCTCGCGCAATGGGTACTGGCTTACGCGATTTTGTTAGCTTACCATACAGAGGTCTAATTCAGGGACCGTGGGCTTTTTTGAGTGGAGTTACACATGGTTCTGCTTCACTCATGAAACACGTGACTGCAGGCACCCTACAGTCAGTCACGAAATTAGCTTCGAGTGTTGCAAGAAACTTGGATAGGCTTACTTTGGATGAGGAACATTTAAAGAGGACTGAAGAACAAAGAAGACTCAAACCTCAAGGAGTCACGCAAGGATTTATGCTGGTACCAAGGAAATGTAGAATCATATTTCAAAATTTCATAATGGTATATTTCAGGGTCTAACAGGATTGGGTATTAGTCTTTTAGGAGCTGTAGGAGGAATTGCGCACCATCCTCTTCAATCTATTATGGCCGATGGAGCTTCGCCCAGATCTTTAGCAGCTGGAGTAGGACTAGGACTGGTTGGTGTCCTTACAAAACCGCTTAGTGGAGCTGCTGAGTTGGTCGCATTAACCGGTCAAGGTTTGTTATTAGAAATAGTTTTGATACCAATTAAAAAATGTTGTGGTTTTAGGTTTGCTACAAGGGGCTGGTTGGAATCCATTACCACAGCCTAGAAATAATCTTTCTCAACATCTGAAACACATTGACATAAATTCAGCTATAAAATACGAATGGAAACTCTTACATTCTATAACATTTAAAAACGTGTTGAACGTCACTGAAGCTACCAGCATTAACAACAAAGATTTTAGAGGAATTGCTCTAATTTTAACTAGTGATGCGCTAATTATAGTCAGCATTGATGATGATATAGTTAAAAGAATAATTAGTTTATCACAGTTACAAGTTGTTGCGAATGAAAGTGATCCTACATTGTTATTATTCAGAATAACTAAGAAAATGGAAGAAGAAAGCATTGTGGAAATGGATCCTGCTTGTAGGGCGCGCGTTGCAGATTATGTAAGAAGTACGGCAACCTTGCTACAGATTCCTGGTATTAGTCAAGATCAACCTGAAATAAGTCCTACGCACCTGCGTGACGAAATAAACGAACAATTTTGTTGTTATGTGAATCCCCAGAGTAGGAATTATTTTATTTGTTTATTTTCATTAGCTAAACAAATGAACACTAATTATAGTTTTCCTGTGTTATAAATTTTAAAAATGTTAATAAAAGGTAAAAGTCATTGAACCATCTTGTTTATTTATAATGATTTCTGATTTCAATAATGAGTTACTACAGTTACTTTATCAATTTTTGGTAGTTACAGAAACTACATATGAAAAATAAGCTTTGAGAAGAGCTGAAAAATGTGGGTATGGATATCCAACTCGATAGTTTGATTTGAATTTACCGGGTTACTACCAGTTTAGAGGATTTGTAATTTGAAAACGGGGACTTATTAAATTTTTTGGTTGGTACTCGTCATGTAAACCAAACGCAAAATGGCGAATGTCCGTGATAGTGATACATCTTTGTGGTTACACAATAAACTTGGAATTTCAAATGATTCGTGGACTGGAGGCTCAATCTGTTCTCAGTTAAATGCAGAAGTATTGCGAAATATCAAAGATTGTTTTCCGGATCTTCAAACGCAAGTGAAACTAAAACTTTTGTTAAGTTTTTTCCACATCCCGCGCAGGAATCTCGAAGAAGTATGTTTACATAATAAAATATCATATTTTGACAAATTTTCATTATTAACTCGCTAATTCCATCCATATTTTATTTCATCTAACATTCTAACACACAAAAAAAGGCATTTGAAATTATGACATTTTTTATCATCCTCAAATACTTTCAGTGGAAGTTAGAGTTAGAACAAATCCTAGACGTTGCTGTGGCAGATTCAGAGTTGTGGGTTTCGATGCTAGCAGAAGCTTTAAAGACATACCCAGCCACAGGATCTCTAAATACAGAAATATCAGATCTAGATGAAGTGAGACCCATTTTCACAGACTTGGTATCTGATCTACGCAAACTTGTACGGAAACAAGCTGAAAATGTAATGTTACCAATGGAGTGTCATTATTTAAACAAATCTGCTTTAGTTTCAGTTGTAAGTTATAATCAGTATTAAAAATTCATTTGTAATGATATATTTTTCTAGGTTGGCCATAAACCTGAACCTACTAAACATTTCACAATAAAAAAGAAACAAAAATCAGCAGTTCTTCGTGCTGACTTATTGCAAAAATCGTCAGATGCTGCCTCTAATCTTAAAAAGTCATCAGCGCCTGTCATCCCAGTACGTTCACGAGGCATGCCTAGAAAAATGACAGATACAAGTAATTTATATATAATTGTGTGGTAATTGTTATTAATATTTCCAATTGTAGCACCTTTGAAAGGAATTCCTAGCCGTGTGCCTACATCTGGTTTTAGATCAGGAGTTCTTAACAATAACATCAATAATAGACCTCCTTTGGCAAGGTTAACAGCAGGTCGCAAAGAAGGTGGCGTTAAACTGTTGGATATTGCTGATCAACCTTTGGGTTATGCTGCTGCCAAGAAAAGGAAAAAAATGCAAGGTATAAACAAAAAATTTTTAATTGATTTCTTTTTCTAACATTATCATTTATTAGAAATCGAGGAAGCCAAAAAAAATACAGAAAATACCGCTCTGCAGAGTCCCCCTCCTGTTTCTGGGGCTACTCCAGATTATGCTGCAGGCCTAAGTTCAACACCCGCATATGCCCCACCAACTCCTCAACCCATTCTCACACCAACCAGTGAGTGTTGATTTTTCCACTTAAATTCGTTGCCTTATGTGATCTGATTCTAGCTGCTTCTTCCATTTTGACAGTAACACAGACTGCCCAACCCATCATCACAACAGTAACTACAACACAAATAACTGCTCCAAATACTGTAAAGATTGCAACAACTCCAGTAACACAATTCACAGCAGCTCCGACAATGCGTCCTGTACCTCCATTATTGGCAACAACACCCGCAGGTCAGCGTACAATCTTGACAGACCAATCAGTCAAGACTATTGGACAGGTGTCTAATATTGCAATAGCGCAAAGATCATCTCAACCTACACCTACTGTGACTCATATTAGAATACAGCCCCAGACGACATCAAATGCATTGCAGAGAAGAGGTCTCGCATTAACGGTACGTCTTTGAAAAACTATGGAAGTTGTTTTTTTATAAGCTTCATTTGCAGAGGGAGCAAATGTTGGAAGCCCAAGATATGTTCCGTACAGCAAACAAGGTGACAAGGCCTGAAAAGGCGTTAATTTTAGGATTTATGGCTGGCTCAAGGGACAACCCTTGTCCGCATTTAGGAAACATTGTTACTATAAAGTTGTCCGAGGACCAAGAGAACGTGCTACAACCAGACGATACTTATCTTACTATGATGGCTGAAACTCATTTCCAGATGAACTACAACAACGGGGAATGGAAGAGAATTAAAAAGTACAAACATATTGAAAATGTTGTTGATCAGTTGCCTCAAAACACTCCTGCTCCTGCTGTAATAGGTAATTAAGCTTTATTTAAAACATGAGATTTTTTTTGTTATTTATTCAATAAGTATATTGATTTTATTTTTATTCTTTATGTATAAGCTTTGAAAGAAGTAAATATTTATTTACAAGTTTATAGATCATGAAATCGAATTGAGCTAAATATTTTATTTTTTCTTGTCATTGCCAGTTTATAATAAACTGGTTGAATGTTGAGTTTGTTTGTACATATTTTTTGTAAATATTGTAATATAAAACATTAAATTACTAAAACGCAGCCT
>QDEB01128690.1:0-14795 GCA_004193795.1 Asbolus verrucosus | reverse complement strand
CAAAAGCAAACGAGAAAATGTCGGAAGTGACAATTTTTAAATTAAGCCATTGAGCCAAACGGTTACACAACTGAAGTTCTTACAAGAACTGATTTTATACTGAAGTTTTTCAAAACCAAGCAGAAACACAACACCCAAAAAAGTTCAGAGAACAGTGAACACCAGATAAACACGAAAGCGAGAAAAAGTGAGGTTAGGACACCGGTTGAGAAGGCAACGTGGCAGTGTTTCAAGTGCCAACAAATGGTTACCAAAAATTTGTCAACAAATTTATTTATTTTATTTATTGAAAATCTTAAGTTATCCAGAATTTTCAGCAGTGTTAAGCGATTAAAATTTACCGTTTAACTTTTGCGGTTAGGAAGTTATTGTAATCGTTTCCTTTTCAAACAACGTAACTTTAGGTATCACAGTTCGACATATCATATAAGAAACGACTTGCAAAATTATTTTCATGGATAACTCGATTACAAATTATGTTGATCGCTCGATATAATATTTATGCTGAATTTATTATCTGATTTCAATAAATTAATATTTATTTTACGTCCAAATGTTAAACTTTCCAAAAATAATTGAAATACCACAATAACCGTTATAACAAGCAACACTTGTTTAATTATTGTTATTTTTCTTGTAGTAACATAATAAATAAAGACCTAATTTCCAAACCTCGAAAGGATAATAAGAATCGGTGGCAATTGTGACCAGTTTACATAATGAAGTATAAAACATGAAAGTAGAATCGTAAGAGTGTTTAATTAAAACAATATTCTTGTAAAACTTAACAAGAAGTAAATTAAAGCATAAAATTAACATAACAAAAAACAAAATGTGGAAAAAAAGACTTTTACTCTCAAAAATTTGCTCCACTGCAATTTTAATGTACCCAGAAAGTGAATAACATACATGTAAATCAAATCTAAATTGTTTCATATTATTCACATATTTTATTTTCACTCCTGCTATTCGTAATTGTGACCTTGTGCTAAAATTGCAGTTAATATCATTGACATTTTTTATTGTAAAATCGTAGAAATTTACTTTAAATAAATTTAATTTTGTAATAAATATTCTAATGACTTTAGCACAAACTCACACAAAATTTTCACAAAGCTTTGAAAGGCGAATAATATATGGAAGATCTGATGTTACTACTATTACCCCAATAATACCATGAAAATAAAAATATCTAAGTTAATCATTAATTACAGAGAATTTTATATTTCTCCGTAGTATAGTTTTCGAAAAAAAAATGAAAAAAATATTTTTGAAGAATGCTTAATTGTGAAACTAGTAGAATATTTATTTTATCCGAAAATGTACATTATTAAGAACCCGGTCAATTTTATTCCATTTTATATACAACAACCCAAATGAGAAAATTCATGAATAAGTGAAACTTTGAAATGTCAAGGATGGATGAAAAATACATTTGACAGAAAGGATAATGGTCCAGAGTTTTCCCAAGTGTAATTTTGTATTATGTAAAAGGTTTTATTCATAGTAGTTTTTCGTGTAACGTTTTCACATCCATTGTGGGATCTGTTTTTGGCTTAAATGGAATAAATTTATTTATTTGTAATAATAGAATTCACAATAACTTCACACTGAAAGAAAAGTAGGTTAATCAAATCGGGTATTAGGATGAACAACTGCAAAAATAATCAAGATTAAGAGAACTGCAGTCACTTTTGAAATTTTTATTATCTTTTTTTGATGAAGTAAAATATAATCGATAGGTGCAGCGTTTAAATGCACATGGGCTTGTTTTCCACTCCGAATGCATTTAAACTAAAGCGCTGCATCTTTGGTCGTTTCTAATCCATGTGTCTCTATAGGCCTAAGTATTACACACAAAATGAATGGAAATATGGTAATACAATATAATATTATATTAAAAATTGTCAACGCCAATTTCCTTCATAAAGAGAATAAGAGTTCAACTGGGCAACAAGCGCACTTTGCCGCGATAATTTAAAAAGATAGGCAACGCTTTTATTTTTCTTCAATTTTCATAAACTAAGTACGTCTTTGACTATACCCTAGTGCGTATAATCAAAGCTTATTTTTATGCTGTGTTGTATCTACAATTAAATATCACAATGGCTGGTCTGCACTATCTTGTTGCGAGTTTCACAAAATTGAAACTGACAACAGGAAACTAAACAGCCAGCTTACAATCGCCCTAAAATATTTTTCCTAAGTTTTACACCATCCTATAAAAAATTAGATATGGTGGGTTTAAAGCACTAACAATCTCTGGTGCCTACATGTGCGTCGAAAAATAATT
Source organism: Asbolus verrucosus (assembly GCA_004193795.1). Taxonomy (NCBI): domain Eukaryota; kingdom Metazoa; phylum Arthropoda; class Insecta; order Coleoptera; family Tenebrionidae; genus Asbolus; species Asbolus verrucosus. Next base: position 12,502 of record QDEB01128690.1, on the reverse strand, counting down.
AATTTAGAATATCAACGTCGAAAGGTGTTGACCTGACCGCAGCTTTTCCTCGTCCGATGCAAACTCTAAGAAAATACCGGGATCTAAGTCTATTCTAATAATCCAACACTTACATTTCCTTATTTCAGTCTTTGTTCTTTAATCACAGGATAAGAGTTAGTTTTTTCGTCAAAAATCACTACGTTGTCGTCAAAAATAACATCTTTCCACGCTTTTTGCCCAAGTTACGGTCATGTCGAAGCTTCTGGTGCCATCGTAAAAAGTAAGCTTTTATTCTAACAATAACTACGTAGTATATTAAAAATTTGAGCAAGGTCACAATTTTTTTTTAAATTTTTTAAATTTGTGGAAAAGCTATTGAAGTGGCTGTCTAGCATAATAGAAACTAGATATTCTTTAACGCACATGTAGAATCTTTACAAATTGCTTTATCTTGTGGAATTACCTTATTGTTTTTGTGTTCGTTATAAAATTTAAACACACTTTAAACCACAAAAAGAAATAAATCAAATTTTCTGATTTTCATTCATAATTGTCGCTTGAATAGATTATTGCAGTTAGCATATTATAATCAAATACATTTACCGCAGTTTCTCGTAATTTTATACTTTTTAGCAAATATGACAGACAAGCTTTTTTGTATTTATTTTTTATTGTTTTGTATTTATCCATATTATTAAAAAGTCATAAAATTAACATTAAGATATTAGTAGATATCTAGCTTGTGAAAAAAATAATTAAATTTTAATAATGTATTCAACAACGTTGCTTTATAAAAAAAGAAGATTAAAAAAATCTGAAAATTTAATCTTTTTTTAAGTGAATTTAAAAAAAGAATGGTACAGTACATCAACCTATGGCCGTACTGACTTTAAAGCAATAGTGGCAATAATAATAAAATATTAGCTAATGGCAAATATCGTCTATTAGTAGGTATTGACATAAATAGCTGCATTAGTCAGGCAACCATAGGTCCGTTGCAGATAAAATGTCTCTATTTTCATTCATATTGGCAATCCACCAATAAATAATATTTGACACAAGTTGTATTTTTTATAATTATCGCTTTAAAGTCCCACCATAGCTGTACTGTAGTACCACTTACCAATGTTCTTTTTACTACCAATTATTAGTACTTTGACGAAGTATTATCAAAGTAGTTGTTTATGTTTATACATTACACATTCTTTTCATAACTTTATTATAAGTAGTTGTAAAAATATTAATGGCAGAATTTTTTGTAGTATTTTGTATCAATTGTATGTCAAAATTTCTTTCTTCATCATTTTTTTAACACGCATTGTCGTAGTACATAAATAACATTCTAAATAAAATTCAAACATGTACCTACAATGGAAGCAAAATTTAGAGATAGGTTAAGTACAGTTATATAATAATTATGCCTATCTCACCTAAATTATGAATAGCACAGCCTTTCTGAGGAAGGATCTTTTAAATAATGCACTCGAATTCTCCTCCTAGTCATTAATAGATTAATTTTTGATTTTTTTGTTTATTTTGTTGAAAAAAACCTTTTCAACATTATTGTATTTTGTTATTTTAAGTGCAGGTAAATAATAGATCGTTCAGTTTAACCTCCGTTATGGATATATGTATATCTAAAATGACTGTATCTCGAATTCGAGTACGTTTCTTTTGAATATCTATACTTAAAAAAATAATAATAAAAATAAAACAGGTAATAATGATCACTTAACGACACAAAAACAAACAGGTTTTAGTCCATTTCATTGAAACAGTCTTTAAACCAAACAATTTCATTTAGTGTATGAATGTTACAGTTTCAAAAATTTTGGAGAAGCAGTCTAAATGTTAAACGACCTAATTACAATGTTCCATTAATTACAAAACTCTTCCTTTATAATTAAAGTTAGGAATATTTTGTTGTAATAAATCATAGTCCGACAAGGTTTTCCAGAACTATACATTGCACTGGTAACACTGATGGCTCTAAAAGCTTATGTAAGTTAATTTCAAAAACATTTTTGTACTGACTAAATATCGTTGATTGGTTTGGAAGAGTTCCAATGAAGGTAATCGTGTTCCTGCGGCTCCAGTCTAACATTTTGCACCATAGAATTTGAATTTTTCTTTGTGTTTTTTCTTTTTTTTTTTTTGAAAAAAATCGAACTGAATCAACGGTTGTAAGCTGCTAGCTTAAGAATGTGCGTCAGCAGCCTATTAACCAACGTCATAATATAGTTTTTATTGGTTTTCCGTCCCCCCTCCCTGTTCATCGCTTGCCCTTTCGTGTGGACGCAAGATAGCCCTCACAGTTTCAAAATTTTTTTTGAACCCCAGCTTTGAATAGAGAGCTTTAGATGCATCGTTTTCGGGACGGATGACGACGAAAGGAAGATAACCTCTTTCGGTCACCACTTTAGTCAGGTACTTGGCCAGGATGAGGCCGTAGCCTTTTCTTCTGTATTCAGGTCGCGTTTGCATCGAGAACATGGCTCCGTAGTACGACTGAACCATCCATGCTGCCAGTTCCCCCGAAGCTGAAAAAACGCCGTAACAAGGCAGTTTCTCTATTAGTTTCTCGAAGACTTCTACGCACTCCATGTGGTTGGCTGGGTACAAGTCGTGGATGGTTTGAGCGTGCTCGGGAGTTAACTGCAGCATCTCCGCGTCCTCTGCGAATACCCTGGAAACGTGTGCGATGGAGGCGGAATTAAATGGACTGGGATGTTCGTAACTTACACACTTGTACTGTCGTCCTCCTTGGGTTCGGTCATAACATAAATATCTCCGTATTGTTTTTCGATAGTTCCTTTGTCAGAGTAGAATTCTTCTATTTTACTCATAATATCGGCGTGCGTAAAGTTGAGATAAATTGGCTGTGTCCAGTCGATTAATACATCTTCTTGCTCTAAAAGCTGCAAATGCTCCAGCTGGTCGCAAGGGCAAAAAACGCTAAAGCTCTCGTAAATTTTCCCGTTGGGCTGAAAACATTACAATATTAATCATGAGTTTCATTAATAGCTAGTACATTACCGCTAATGACGTGGAATAACTGTTACAGTTTTGTTACCACATAATGCATGAATGAAGCGATAAATTCCACAACAAAGCAAAGCTCCGACATCTAAACATATGCTTATATTGCCCATAATCATGTGATTAAATGGGAAAGGCATTCATCTTCATAACTGATAATAATAATTGAAAATTTTTGAAATGTATGTTTACAAACCTCACAGACAAGAGCTAAAAGAGCTATAGCAATTCAGACCAAAACACCCTTTAATCTAGATTAGCTTTAGTAAAATGTTCTGGGTGATGTACAAAAAATTTATTGTGTGTCAGAAGAACAGAGTGTTTTATCAACATACGATATTAATGGACCTAGAATTTCCTGAGGCATTAACTCTTCTACAAAGGAAAAATATCTGAAAATTTATCGCCAATTTCTTAACAATAAAGGCAATAAATACAATACCTATACGCATGTAGGCTGGCTCACAGTAAAAGATTTATTGCTTAAAGTTTAATGTCTTACCAAAGCAATCTTTGTTATCAAAACTTTTTATTTGTATAATAAAATTGTTATAACTCCTAAGATATTTCTAGTTTTTGTTTGTCGTTTATTACAATAATAAAAAATTAATCCACTCCGAAAAAACTACAAAAATTGATATTCCGTTTGAAATATTCTTGACGGTAGGTTTTTAAATATTTAGAACACGATCTTAGAAACTGTAAATATGCACGAATAATATTCTACAATTACATTTTTGTATTGATGTTTCTACTTTGATTTTGTTGGTGTACACCAAGAAACATTTCAATTGAAAAATAATAAAATTACGAAGACAAAATTAAAACTAAATGCAAAAATGTTTAATAAATAGAGAGGAAAACTATCCGACAATTAGAAAGGAAGGGCTAAAAGAAGGGAAACTTGTTATTAAACAACATTTTATTTCGTAAAAACAAATACATGTTTCAGACCATTTACAATTAAACTATCACTACTTTCATAAATATAGTTGTATGTATGAGGTTATAGCGATCTGTTTTTCAGATCACGTGACCACCTAAACAGTGAACAGCTTATGTATAAATTAGCACCCTTGTGCCATTAAGCGCAACCGGCATAATGTTTCCCTGTACCAACTTTCTATTCAAATGGACTTTAAATACATATCACAAAGCATAATCAAGGTCCGAAAATAAACTTGTTTAGGTTTATAATACCCGAACAAACACTTTAAGAAGAAAGGTAACAAGTTTACATTCATTATTCATTTACTAGTTGTTCTCGTCACGAAAAAGCAATTGGGGTATCTGCAGTACCCCACCGTGAGCTAAATTGGCAAAAAGCCAACTAGGCCAAGGGCCAACGAATTGAGTTTCGTCTTGAATTTATTTTAGTTAAAAAATGCCTCCGTATCTTACTGTGGGTAAGTATGAAATACACGTACGTGATCTGGATCTGTATCAATATCCGCAATTTTTTAAATGATGTAACGATTTCTTTGTCGTGGAGGCACTGCTGTAAAACGCAGTAAAGCTGCAAGGGGACAGGAGCTGCGTGCAAAAAGAAAATAACTGCGCGTTTAATTTCATCGGGAGTTTGTAACAAACGGAAGTCTGAAGGAAATTACAGCTTCGTCCGAATTTTAAATATTACATTTTTTTCCTTGTTGAAATTTACATAAACTCAAATTCAGCTGTTTTTGCAATAATTTAAATTAATTTCATGTTTATAAGAAATATTTTCAGCAAATAAGTTACTACACGAAGTTTATTTATACTTAAGTTTCAAGGGATTGCTCACTCGAAATGATCATTTCAGAATGTAAGAAGAATGATAAAAATAAACATGTCAAAAAAAAACTCGTTTCAAGGATGAAATAAATAATCTGTTTCTGACTAGATTGGGTAGTAAATTCGCAATTTCCATAAAATGTATACTTGGATCACAAGATATAAATTGCGGGGTCATAAATTTTATTGCAATATGAGACTGTATTACCTGTAATTCTAGTTTATGTAAATAAATATACTGACATTTTTTTAACATTTTTAAATATTATTAGACAGAATAAATCTTCGTTCTCCACCGGAATTCAGTAATAAACAACAAAATAAAAATATATTTTTTTAAGTGTAGGTACACAGTTATTCAGCATTTATTAAAAGTTACGAAATGAAAAACAGTTTGTTAAAAAATTACCATTTAATATTAATAATTTTTAGACATAATATCATAAATTACCCCTTCACGAAACGTATACAATTAGATATATGTACATGTGTAATTAGATATACAGTAAAAAACTATTCTATTTATATATTTACAAGATATGTAAAATGTTGTAGTATACCTAAAGAATAAGTTTTCCAAAGCCAATTTCAAAATTTGAAATCAAAAGAAAAAAGAAAAATATTTCAAATTTCCATATTTAAATAGAAAAATGTAACATAAAAATTAATTTTTGACTATTTGGACGTGTCACACAAGAATGGGTTTTCTTCTTTTTATTCTTATTTATTTTCAGTAGAAGTATTATCTGTTCTACCGAACCGTCATTTAAGTTAATTTTTAAAAATAAACAATTTTTAATAACTTTTGAAAAAACAATAGTAAAAAATAAACCGTCGTTTTTTTTACCACTTATTATTTCAGTTAGACTTTGATCTATAAGATCAAATCAGCTAGTTTTACGGTAGAAGTTCCCTTAAATACTGCATTCAATTGCCTTCATTTAATCATTATGCTCTTCTAATCTAAATCAAGGCTCATTTTTGTTCTTCAGTGTTGGCACCTTTCATTTCTTTACCCGGTCCTTCATTTTTACCTTTTATAAATCACACGACATCCACTTTGTTCCCTTTATTCATATGCCATTTTACTATCCAGCCGTCTATCGTTGGTAAATTTAATTCTCAGAATTCAAACTCATCCACTTTAATTGTATAATGTACATTAATCAACGTGCACAGCCATTCTTCCACTTGATATCTTCAAATTTCAGCATTTAATTGGTTATTCCATCAGTACTCAGTGCTTTGCCATTCCTCAGATTAACAGTACCTGAGTCACTTTCACTTCACATCTGCTTCGCCTACTTGAACTCTTTCAAATTTCAGCTACATACAACGATCTTTCTATCTTCATCATCACCCTTATTCCAGACTATACCATCATTTTCATATCTCACTCTTCCTACCTTATTACCATTACATCCTCTACACATTTTCAAAACAGTTTTCTCTTTTTCAAGATACCATTCTTTATTTTATTGGTTTCATTTATTCTTATCGATATTTGCATTAATTTAATATTAACAACAATATTAGTTCATGAAACATGAGTATAGCTTTATATTGTTTTGTCGATTTTTCACCGATCATGCAACATAAAAAAATTGTTTGGTTCATTAGGTTTATTTCGGAGCTATGTTATAAAAAAAGACAATTCAATTTAAAATTATATTATAAAAATAACTAAATTACTTTTTATATTTCCGATTTCAATTTGTGTCTCCTAAATTGTATCATTTCAATTTTGAATTTTACATTGAACCTGTCCTATAAATTCAAATATTTGCCTTAGTTGTAGCAATATTTAAAAAAATATTACAAAATATTCACTTGGATTTATCCAGAACTCCTAATCTCGGTTTTATGCAGATTTGTTAGCAGCAAAAAATTGAGCAATATAAACTAATAAAACAAGATACGACAGATGTAGCTAGGTAACATATTTATAAAACATAATCATTAACAACATATTTTATGTGATAACAAAATTCTGATCAAGTTAAACCATTTAAGAATATTAATTTCAATTAATTTTTGCAAAGTTTGGATTTAGTGTGATTTTTACAGATTTTACTTAGCGGTTTTTAAAAGGCTTTCGAAAAAAATGGATTTTGTTTTCATTTCTAGGTTTGAGATAATGCAGTTAATAATTTAACAAAAACGGTGTATATTTTGTAAAATCAGCACATATTTCAAATTTCTTATCGTATATAATTCTCTCTCTCTCTCCCTCTCCCTCTCTCTTTCTATTAATCATAATTTTCATCGGTAAGAACAATATATATTTTACAAGATTTTATTGTAATGTATTGTGATTTTTTTAAACGGTTGATGTCATCTTAAGAATACCCGTAAAATAATTATTTGGTTATTTTATTTTATTCAAAGTGATTCTAATAAATAAATGACATATGTTCAGAAAACTGAAAAACACCAATTACAATAAGAAAAATTAAAACACACTATTTAAAAATATCGATGAATGAAAATCTGTGAAATAGGAATAATAATAATTTCCTTCTTAAAATTGTATTTCTCAAGATTTTTGAACAGAAACCTATGGAATAATAGAATTGTGTGAAATACAGAGTGATCATTAATGATTAAACGTGCCACATGCCTTTTATTTAAGCAAATACTAGCTTGTACCGATTTTTAATATTATAAGTAGAGTTAACATTGAAACAGTGGCATGCGTCATTTTTTTTTTTTTGACAACTGTCGAAAACATTTTCACAAACCGTCTGAGTGAGTGAGACAGCACTGCGCATAATTTTGACATTAGCAAATACCCTAATTAAATACAATTTTTGTTTCATGCCACTGCTATTTGTCAAAATACATTGTTATTGTAACAACAGAAATAAATTTAAATGCAGGCACAAAAATCACTTGGAAGAGGAACATCAAATCTGACGTCTTCTCGCTATTTTATGAAGCGGGCAAGTTTAATCATTAATGATCGCTCTGTATACGATACAAACTATTTTTATCAATTGAAATTATATTGTAATGATTCTGTAGAAACTGGATTGATTACTGTAATTGAAATAAAATAATTAAATTTTGACCAATGGACTTACAAATGTCCAATTCCTTCAAAGTCAATTCGTGTTATAAAACTATTCTTTATAAAATAATTTAAAATAAAAAAGAATTGTTTTCTAGATTTCCTCCTGATATTCAAAAAAAAGACAAAAGTGTGTTCAAATATATAAAAAAAGCTTTGAAGCATTTCTTATAAAATAAATCGTTTCATGATTTAAACATAAATGTTTGATTGAGGAAGTATTCAGAATTCACATAAAAATAAAATATAAAATTTAAAAAAACAATTGTTGAAATCTCATTATCCAACTCCGCATAGGTAACAGGAAGATATTTTATTACGTAATTCAACACATTTCATGGTAAATCGTATTTAAAGCCCTTTTATAAACATTCATTTCAGCAGCTACACAGTATCAAAATGCAACAAAACAAAATTTAAATTTTCATATTGGAATTGTAAATTCAAATCTACTAATATTTAATTTATGTGTAAAATTGCTGCCGAGTAATATAATCGTAAATGTAACATTGGATCAAGTATATTTTTACTATCACAAGAACTAGACAATCAACAATGCAGAAATAATCCATTTAAATTGTTTCACAAACATTTTAAAGAGAATTTTGTAGTTTACTAAATCTCCACCCTACAAACTGATGATTCCCGAGTTAATAAATAAGTAACTCGTTCACACTGTTGATCGCAACATTCATTTTCATTTAGCAAATTAAGCAAACAAAGCTTATTGTCGATGGATTACTAAAATTGGATTTTATCAGTGCTTCTGTTAGACCATTACCCGCTTCTCCTCGTGTAAGTGAGGCTCGCAATATTTAGCAAACTGTGCAGTTGCGGTTGTTCCGTTCTTTACCAATGTCTGCAAGAGGCAAAAAATCGACTATCCGTCACGTGACGTCGCGACGCTCGCTCAATAGTTCACGTGTGATTACTACTTGAATCAAATTTAACACCAATTACATTCCTTTCTGCCGTTAATTGCGGACACAGTGTGTATTAATTTACGATAGTTTCGCGTTTCCTGCGATAACAGACTTGGCGGAAATTAAAATTTGTAACCAAAAACTCGAAGTTCCTTCAACAAAACGAAACCTCTTGAAATAAACACCTCGAATTCGTACAAATTCATTCTGGGAATGTACTGAGGCATTGGAACAATGATAATGAAATGCGACAATTTTCAGGACGACCTTCACCTGAATGAAAAAGCTAATAAAAAGCTTACCGTGCTTGTCATGCCAGGAAAGTGGAGGATCACGGGCTGATCAGGCCACGTTTTCGTCACGTAGAAATGAAAGTCCCAGACACGGTCGTTCAGATAAGTCTTCAATGTTTGATGGAACTGGAAGAGGAGTAAAAGCTCATAAAACTCACTTGCACGCAATCAATGCAAATCAAATTTTGTTTTGTTGGCATATTATCGCTTAATTATGTTGCAGTGTCATTATTTTTTCAGGTTACGCTGCTGCAAACACAGTTCCACCTATGTGTGGCATATTGTGCATGTTAGAAACGCAACATGCCAATAAAGTTGCGTGATTTTTCACTGAAAGATTTAGGTACACGATACACAAAGTTATAAGTAACCAGTCGTTTAACGATTTTATTTTTTTGGGCAAATTTGCACCAGTTCCATGTCATATTCCCCTAAAACGCTAAAACATTACTCAAGACCAAAATCTCAAGAATCAAATCCATTTAGCCAAATTACTTCATTTTCCAACGTCAGAATTTGTTAACCATCACTTTCTTGTCCGGGATTTAGTCAAGGCCAAGGTGGTTCATTAACAAAGTTAAAGAACTAACGTAATGAACTCTGTACAATTCAGATTCAAGTTTGGTCACGTGAAGGTCGTTGCAGGAGTAGACATATTTCGCAAATAATTATAATAATTATTCAGAGAAAGCTTTCTAAAATTTGTCGCTGTATGTAAATTCGCATTTACATTAATACGACACGTGACGCAAAATTCATCTCACATGATTTCAATGAAATAAATACATGTAACTTATTTAATTATTGACAAAATGACAGTTCTAAAATAAATTCATTTTCACTGTTCATTTTATTCTTGTTTAATTTTTCAATGAATTTTGACGATTCTGCAATGCAACAATATTTTCTTTGATACAAATCACCGCGGTCATTTCGCCACCAACTCATAGAGTCAATTCGCCACTGGTCAACTCGCTTCAGTTTTAAGTATTAATTATAAACAGCTGATTTTCGTTAGTCATTTAACATTTCTTACACCGCATTTGTTTTCTTCAAAATATTAAATAAAATTAATTATTTGAAAAGTTTTTTCTAACATGTACATAACAAAACTTAATGCTCTCACTACTAAAAAAAAAAAAAAAATAAAAACAAATAGTCTCGAATTGATTGTTCCGTGTCGAATTTCTTACCACCGAATTGACCCCGACCAAATGAGTTCATGGTGATTTGACCGCGGCGAAGACTCATTCTCATTTAAGAATTTTATCGTTCACTTTTATTCTTTATAGATTCACTTTTTCATAAAATTGAATTTGTAATGTTATACCATAAAAACATACGACATCCCACTTTTAAATTTTAAACTTAAAAAAAGTTCAAAACGTTTAAATTGTTCGATTACTGAATTTAGTCGTTTATATATAATTTACAAAGTCAAGTATCAAATTTCGTTAAAATTGCTGTATAAATAAAGAAAAAAAAGGGTCTGTTCCGGGTTTCAACCACACACAAAAAAGTATAAAAACTGAATACAAACATGCAGAAAAGTGGAAATTCGAAGTTATTTAGTAAGGTGTCGAGCAATGTACAGCTTCTGTAATTGTTCGAAAATATTTTTGGACCAGTCGCAGAATTTCACTTGGTCATATCGAATGTGAACCAGACCTGTATTGCCTATTCAGGATTATCGATTGTAATATCCCGATGTAAACTCGGTTTGGGGCAAAATACTTATCATGCCCCTTTTCTGAGAGGAGGTGTCCCATAAATTACTGTTAATACATTCTCATTTTCGCCTATCTTCCGAGAACTAATTTGATGTCTTCCTTAAGGCAAAACGTACATTGCCACTCGGTTGCTCTCAAAAAATATTTCAGCTGTATACATCGAAGTACACTTAAGCTGTGCTGTAACAAGAGGCAAGAGACCCTTGTTATAACCGTACCTCGTTATCGACAAACCTTTTCCAATCTGAAGTACTGAATTTCACATCATTATATAACCGAATTGATGTTTATTTTCTTTATTTGTCTAAATCCGACATAATCACAAGAGATATATTTTAATTCTCTATTTGAGAGTGTTACTTATATCCCAGCTACTTTGTTGTGTAACCTGGCGCATCCACCAAATTAACAAATTTATTTTATAAAAATTACGCCATCAGAAGACATTACATCGAATGGTTTCGGATTTTTACGCGTTTAAAAGGGGTTAAATACAAAGAGTAATCTTACCTTAATGGAATGGGGTAAAAATTGTCCAATAAATTCAATTATTTCTGGCAGTTCTGAGTCTTCAAGTAGTCTGAAATTCTTCCCTTCTGACAATACTTCTTCCATTGCTGCAAATTAGAGGTGTGTTTAATTATTGCTAATTTTATTACTTCTCCCTGTGTCATAATGATGACGATATGCCAGAAATTTCCCATCTCTTTCGCAAATTATTGAAGTAGGGGAAATGGGAGTAATCTCAGAATTTATTTTAATTAAAAATACAATTCGTGGGGCGTTTAGACAATGATATGAACGCAAATGAAATCATTTCGGAATCAGCACATTTACATAAGGGAGGCCGCATTTGAGTCTATAATGACTCATAAAATTATGGACTAGAACATTAACTAAATTACATTTTTCTTTTAATAAAATTGCAGACATTTTGACAACTTAAATCGAATTAGCTCGTAAAAGATGTTTACCGTGAATCGCTTGACATAAAGAAGAATTAATTGTATCTTACCTCGTTTAAGACGAGCAGTATAAAAAAATCTCTTTTCTCCTTCAAAATTGACTTGAAACTTCTTGAAGGATTCAAGAGAGACTTGGTTGTTGTACAGTAAAAGAATTAATATCCTGTGTGACGGAGTTATTTGCAAACGAGTGATAGGAGGAAAAGCACATTGATCGACTCGCAGGGTGCGGAGAGGTCTGCAGCCCCCGAGCGCTCCCCTTGTACTGCAGCTGCCCTCACACAGGATTTGGTGGGAAGCCAAATGGTAGCGCACGTCGCACCTTCCCAGTTGCGCAAAATATGCAGGAAAAACTGGTATTATAAATTCGACGTTACTGAAATTTTACCGATTCATGGTCACTTTTCTGTTCCATCGGGAGAAAGTGGATGATTCCTCGTGAAAGAAAGCGGAAGTTTTCAAATACGCACCACTGCAAAAAAGGAGAAACCTGTAGAAGATTTTCAAAGTGACAGTTTTCAGGAAATTGAAACCTTCACATCTAGGATTCACAAATTATTGACCAAATTAACTTGTCCTCCACTAATAAAAATTTTAAACGGAGTCTATTTACGGATGTTGCATCAACAGGTATTAATTATGTATATACATACAAAATAGTCCCTTTTGAAGGGACAAAACAGTTCTCAATAAAAGTTCTACTTTGGATACTACAGCAACATATAGA
>QDEB01128654.1:0-11407 GCA_004193795.1 Asbolus verrucosus | reverse complement strand
AACTGAAACTTGATAGCAGCTGAGACCTGAATTGGAAAATTCATTTATGGATTTACATAATATCTTAAATTTAAAATATTATAATAAGCAGGGAAAGCTCAGAGAGAGTCGTATATTTTTGGTTGCTGGTATGGTAAAATGCAAGAGGCAGATTAGAAATCTGTGCTAGGATTAGACACCTTTAAAATTCCGCTAGTCTGTCATAGATGGGCATTCCTTAAAATTTTGAAAGCTAATAACTCAAGCGCTAAGTAACCGATTTTGATTTTCTTTTGTGTGCCTCCATTCGATGTTTGTGACAAATTGACAAAATTTCATCGTGTTATCTTAATTAATAATGAAGGGGGGCTGTACGCCCCCCATAACCCTTTGAGCTACATTGCCCATTAACGAATTCAGATTTACGAATGTGACAAAGAATCCGTACCCAAAAATTGAACTTGATAGGTCAAACCGTTCTCATGCTATCGGTGTGATGTCCTAGAGGACAACGAGCGATCGAGCGAGTCACATGGACAAGATCAATAGCGCTTCTCGCTAATGTTCGTGCGCTAATAACAAATTAATTCTTTTCTTATTTTGCCATATACATATGTGTGTACATTTCGAAAAATTTGAATGTACAGAATTCCTGCCTCTAAATCGACAACAATTTTCGTCGCATTTATTTACATTGTGATAAAATAATTTTATGAGGGAACTATGGTTTACAACTACCTGTTGATATGAAAAGTTTAAGTTTTAAAAATACGAACCTCAGCAATCTTCAGAAATTCATTGTAAAGTTATTGTATGTTTGCAGAAATGTTTTTCGTTTTAACTGATTTCCACAACTGCACGGATTGCTCCACACTTACCTTTAAAAATTTATTAGTGGTGATGGTGTGACCCCTTCAAAACATCATGTTTGCAGTCTCATGGCATCAGTCGAGTCAGATCGTGTGAAACAACTTTTACTTAATAGTTTATTAATGTACAAAAACATAAATTATGTAAGATCAACAACAATAATAGATTACATAGCCCCAATTAAGTACGTATCACAATAATTTCGTTCCTGAGGGTTACGCAAGTTCTAGTGTTTGGCCGGTTCGTATGCGGATTTCCAAATGTCAACGATACACACCGACGAGTGGAACCTGTAGAACATCATCAGCGGAATGCACAGGTGCCCTACAATCGTCCATAATTCGGCTCCGTAAAACTCGTAGCGCTGATCTTGCAAGGCATGCGACTTTACTTCAAACGTTTGCGTTATCCACATGGCTACGTTGCAGACAATGAGGAAAGTCAACAGCTCTCTGCCGGGCTTCTCCCGTCTTAGCTCTCTGCTGTTGCTGCTACGTCTGAGTCCGTCGATAATCAAGGGCGTCTGAACCAGGACTTGCGTCACCTCTAAAATGATCATGACGATGCTGGTGGCATTTTGATGTATCACCGCCGGGATGATGGTGACGATGCTGTTGAGGAAAAACGCGGGGATGCAGATGAACAGCAGGAGATCGTCGAGCAACGAGACGTGCTCTTTGTTGACGTCTAGCTTGGTGATCTGCCTGTAGGCGAATATGCCCGTGATTGTCATCAGCAGGATTATTATGATGGAAGTGACGATGTTAATGAGAATCGCTTCGCTTTCGTATCGCCTGGAAAGTTATTTATTTAAGTTTTAACCCCAAAATCCCGGACCAAAAAAAGTGCACGCTTAACCGGAAGCAATGTGAAACTGATTTGTTAAAAAATGAAAAGCTCGTCAAGTAATTAGATTCAGCAGGCAGTAATACATACTAAACAGTATTCACAGCAGTTTTATGAATGTTTAAATTTTCATCCATGGAAATTATTTCACGTTTTTTATTTAACTATTGAACTGCTATTGTTATTTGAACATCATTTTTGATAGCAACTTGAACAAACTAAATGTTATGAAAAATTTTATATATCGATATTTTGTTGTTATCGTGTCTTATTTGATTTATTATTTCTTTCACTAAGTAGATAAAAGTAATTAATTTTACTTTTTAAAAGGTACTAAAAATTTCAAAAATATAATTTGCAAAGTTTTAAGATTTACAAATGAAAATTAAAGGGAATAAGGAAAAAAATACAACGATGTACAAAAATACAGGAACTACATTTGAAAGAATCAATTTAAATATGAGATAGACCGGGGAAAGTATAACCGGAAAGTTCAGTAGTTGAACTCTGGAAATCCGTTAATTTCTGAGATTAAATTCAATTTATTTGAAAATCCTGACAAAATGAGTCAATATCTCGTTACGATCGAAAATAGTTTATCATACTTTAGTGATTACGACATAAAAATCGTAATACTCATATCTACCGAATTGTGAGAGAATCATTTGAAAACATTTTTTCCTTATTTTATGATAGTGACATATAGAATACATAAAAAGGATACATATAAGCTTTTCTTGTAAGAAAATTGGTTTGAGTTACCACTCTACAACTTCATCGTGGTACAGCTTCAAAATTTAGTGTACATATCCGCATGAAGTGTTTCTACAAGTATGCTACGTGGGCCAAATTTAGTGTCTAATCCCTAATCATCTTTGAATTCTGAATTACTAACTTTTTAGGTAAGATCACCGAGTAAGTGTTTGAATTTAAATGAACATAAAAAAAAATTGAAAAATATACAAGAATGTTTTTGATGAACCTTTTAAAGTAAACAAACAGTTGACTTTCTTCGATCTGTTGTAATAGTTGCTACACTTGACTCAAGCAAAATGAGATCAAAACACCAAACGTTCACAAAATGTTTACATACAAGTATCTGAGAGCTACTCATCACACTCATGCTTATAACAAATCTTCATAAATCGGTGTACAATAAATAAATTTACATAATAGTCTTCCTGCTCAATTTAATTAAAATCTACATTTATTCCACTTGATTAACTAAAGGAATGGGAGAATTTAAAGACAATATAGGAAATTTTGGGAATTTATAGGCAATATAACAAATAAAAACAATAGAGAACACGAGTGAATTGGAAGAAAAGTCCAATATGATTACGAGCAAAAATACTAAAATCTGGAGGTCCCATAATGCAGATATTTCTAGTTTCAAAAGACTGCTTTATTTACAATCAAAGGAGTCAGTATAGTGCGGAAAATGTCCTAAGCCATGAGATATAACTTGATATTAAGAGAGGGCATTTAAATCGTCTATATCGTTAAACTTTTTTCAAAACAGTCATATAAATTTATTTTTTTCAAAGATAAAGACGATAAATATCACTGCGAAAATTATAAAGTGTACTAAAACCATCAAGAAAGGTTTGACTGAGGCAAATATGTGCAAAACTGTTTGCAGATACTGAACTCCCAAGTAAACTTTATGTAAGGGGGATGTATGTATTAGATATAGGGGTGAAAAATGTGAAAACAGAATAGCGGCTATGTAGATAGGGGATTAGTGTTATATAAAAGAGGTTTCAAAGGACATAATTTGGAAGCAGTAGAATCGATATATAATGATGATCTTGTCAATGTCGTTTGGATAAACAGATGAAAAAGGCTACTATAAAAACGAAGATATGCAGTAATGATAAGCGTTCCGTTTAAATGAAAAAAAAACTGCAGAAGAAAATGAGAAATGGAAAAAATGCTCACAGAAGAGTTTCGATAAAAACACACATTGTTTGTATGATTTTGAAAAATAATTTTTCTGTTTTCTAAAAATTATACAAAAAATACAGCTCGCTCTTTTTAAAATACTATGTAATTTTGAAACGTCGCAGCAGATTTATTATTAATTTGAGTTAATTTTATTTTAACCTCAAAAAGAACTTTCAAGGCTTGATTAAAGAAGAGTTTCATTAAAGACAAGTGCACTTATTTTTGTCTGGGATTGTACATAGAACAGACCGCTTACTCATCATTGATAGCGATGAGGAACAATATGATGCTGACAACTGTCAACACCATGATGACTATGCCGCTAAATAGACCCTTGTTGGCTGAATGGCAATCGGCGTGAATAACAATGTTGCTCTCGAGATTATCACGGTTTCCTTCAGGACTGTCACATTGTCGACTGGGTGACATTTCCTCTTTCTCTTTGCATTTCCCAATGCTCTGCCATATCACGAATAATACCCCAACTAAACAGTTAGTTTCAATAACGCGACACACACACGATTATTACACACACTCACCGACAAGAATGCTGTACTCGACGCTGAACGGATACAAATAAGGGGAATAGTTGCGATAAATCATACTCAAACCAGCATCGTTTTGGCACTCGCCCACAAACTGACGAAGCGACGAGTTCAGATAAGCCGTCAATAACTTGGCGCCTCTTTTGTTGTACGACGTCAAAGGGAGGGCCACTGGTCGACCGGTGAAAAAAGCCACTTCGGATATCGTAGTCAGCGTCTCTGCCTCCTCTTCTTCGTGGTCGTGGTTCGACAAAGATTCTATTGTTTCTCGAAGTATTGTCCACACCCAGAAACACAGACTCGATGCTATGCAGTGCATCAAACCGAAACGCACTATCGCAGCGTGACGATTGATGATTATCTAGAATAACGAGGCAACTATTCGAATTGAAATTGAAAGTGGAAATGTAAAATATTAAATATGTCAAGGTGATTCAAATTTGTGTTCGGAAAATAAATAACAGAAAAAAGGATATGGGAAAATACATGATGATATGTAAGTAAATACAAAGGGAGAAAAAATAGCATAAAGAATAAGGGCTTAAATAAAAAGAAAAGAAGAAAAAGGATACAATAATCTAGAAGCAGTTTGAAAGATCAGAAATTAAACAAGACGAATATTAGAGAAAGCAGCGAAATAAAGAAATACTAAACGAAATTATGTAGTAAAGGTACTAACATAACGAAAAAGTGATGAATTTGGAAACCTAGTCTACAATATCAAGTAGAAAAAATTGAAGAAAATATGTTAAGAAAATCATTGGAAGAAGTGACATAGAAGAAATCAAAGAAATGAGAAACCGAACTGGAGAAAGATGGTGTTGGTGAGAGCAATAAGACATTTGTACATTACATTTTTAAGCTTGTGAAAAAATTAGTTCCCTATCGAAAGATGACGGAAAAAAGTGAATGGTTTAATTGGTGCTGATTTTGTTGGTGTGGGGTCGCTTGCTAACTAGACTGTTAAATTTCCACACACAGTACCCACATTCATAAAAGTTGTTAATATCCGGTTCAATTAATGTAAAATCGACTTCTCCTCCAACAGAGTTCACGCTTTTTCACATTTTTTCATAGAAAGTGGATTTATCCATACTTACGTTGGAATATTTGAAAATGAAGTACAAGAGGAGGAAGGAATAAATCGGATAAACAATATCCAGTATGAGGCTGATCACAGTGGCACATTCATAGAAGGCTTCACCATCGGAGGTCAAGAAGAGAATTTGATAGCCGAGCAAAAGTCCGCTGTGGATCAAGTGGCCGACGCAGAAACCTGACAATGGAGAAAAAAACAACCGGTCATTTTAATTAACGATCTTGTTTTATTTTACCTGCTGCCCCTATTTTTAAATAAAAATTGGCCGAGTGTCTGTCCTTGCTTAAGCAGTAATGATGTTCTAATTGTCTCGCTATCCTTGCAGCTTCCGGTAACGTTATATTAAGGTGGTAATCACCACTGGGCGACTCCTTCATTTCAATTTCTTCAGCTACGTTCTTTTCCAGCAAGTCGTTGTACTGATTTCTCTTGTTCATATACACTCTTATATCTATCGTTATGTAAAGGATGAAGATTAAGCCGATGATAACCAAGTACAAACTGAAAGTCTACAAATACCTTTGCAAATCGGTTGGATTGCATGACACTCGTTAACTTACTTCGGCCAAAGGACTGTTGCCCAGAATCACGTCGCTGATGTACACCACTAGCCCTAAAGTGACGATGAAGAAAGCATACATCGAGCTAAGGATGTTCGTGATGTGTTTCCTGCGAGCAAAACCGCGTTAATTTCAAATTTTCAGATTAATATCGAGACATTGTGCGAAATAAATTACGCATGTAGATCATTCGTAATTGAATACTTCATGTAATTCCACTATAATTTTAGATTGAAATGGCACCATGTCGCTGACAATATGGAACTGTAAAATGTAATTACTATTTCCTCGTAGATGCAATTACTATAATACGGCCGCCATTATTTTCGACATGTTTCATCGCACGGTTCGCTTTTGTTCGCCCTTTTTAACTATTCACATTGTGCTCACCTGAAATTTTGCTTTTTGTCTTCGGGACTCGTCGATTTCACCTGATCAGATGTGGACGCAAGTGAAATCGGTGTGTTGGGCGGTTCCAGGGAGAAATTGCGTCCATAATCGGCCAAATCGTTGGTATAGGCTTGATTTATGTAGCTTTCGGCGCCTATGGTCGAGTAGAGCTCTTGTTGACTGCCTATACTTCTTCGTTTGTGGTGGTTGTTTTCTGAACAAATACAATCAGTAACCTTTTATGACGTAATTTTTTAAAATTTATATTTAGACATATTCGAAAATGTCGCTGTATAGTTCATTAACTACTTCATTTCGTTGTATATAATACACACGTGTACGTTATATAAACGAAAAAATTGCAATAAACTAGAAGGAGAAATATTTTCACGTTAATAAGTATAAGATTGTTTGAAAATTAAAGAAGTCAACTTATTTATTATTTAAAGTTGATGAACCATAATGTCGTCCTGGGCACTAACCATGATTTGTAATTTTTTCAGCGTGGTTTTAATGTAGGTATTAAGCCACTGGCTATTAATTGTAGATTACTTAGCTTTCTGACTATCGAAGAACAAATAGAGTTATTGTTAATAACGTGCAATCAAAAATTTATTAAAAGATCCCTAGATATGCAAAATCATTAATAAATTTCAAATTTTGTGTCCTAATTACTACGAAAAAAATGGGTGAAGCATATACAAAAATCAAGATGTATCCTTGCACATCTTGCGATATTAACCAATAAGTTAAGATAAGGGTTTATTTATAAAAAAATACTTTCCAAATGCCGACAAATTCAGCCTAGCGAGAGTATTAAAAAAATAATGTTAGTGAAATGTTAAAGTAGCAACATTTTTAGTGGATAGGTAAATGATGTAATAAGTATAAGTATTTTTAAAAAATGTGGGTGTTTTTAAAATAAAATAAATATTAATTACTGTTATAAGTAATTATTTTTTCAGATAGTGACTTCAATTTTCTTTTTTAAAATGGTGAAAAAAAGTTAATAAAGCTTTGGAAAAATATTTTAAGTTTTTTCAGACAGATTTTATTTGTTATTTCTTTTCAAAGTTTTGGAAGCTACACTTCGAGATCAGACTATAATGTTAGACTGAATGGATTTTTTACTTTTTTCCCATAAAAACCTGAAATAATACATGATTTAGGGTAAAAGTGAAAGAATTACCGATTTTAATATCCATTTTCAATAAATGAAAATGTTAATATCAACACATGATTTTGTTTGCTAGAAAAGTTCAGAACAGTTTTTTGAATTTAAAGAAAGAAGAACGTTTGTTAAAAATAATGATAAAACTTTACGATGGAAATTTCGAAAGTTATCTACAATTGGCAAGATCTTAAATTATGAACTGGGAATTTTGACATGATTAAGAGTTGTTTGCATAGCTTCTGATTAACTTTAATTAGCGATTAAATTCTTTAACAATCATTTCTAAGGAATTTAATCAATGATAATGACAAAGAGGATTGGTGCAAAAGGCCTTAAACGATTTTAATGGAATAACTGCTTTTTTTGTTCACATATCTAAAAACTCTTTTACGTTTCATACATCATTTTACGTTTCACCATATGTATCTAAAACCCTGCTTGGTACAATTTTTATTAAATGGATATACATGATTTAAAATTTTTTAAATGTTTCATTTTCACTATGAAACAAACTTTTCAATGTAGCACAGACCTCGTATTATTGATAACAAAAATTGCACTTCTGTTTCTCAAGCATTTTGTGCTTTATTGCCACTCATTTCGTAATAAGCTTTATATGTAAAACAATGTTGCGAATTTTGTTACACGAATAATTATGAATTTATTTTAATGAATTTTTGTCGTACTTTTGTAGTAATTAGTTACTTGATAACCTGTTTACAGTTTGTCGTGGAAAAAGTCGGTAACTGTGTTACATTAAATAAAATAACGAATCTTCTTTTTTATATTTTTATGTATTTTATATTACTATAATATAAAGTTGATATTACCTTCAGATACACCAAAAACAATGGAATTTATTATAAGCGAAAAAAATTTAAGTAACGATTATTTAATGCAGAGCAAAGCGAAGCAATTTTCTTTTTAAAGGCTTTAATGTCAATTCTATAACTTGACTACAAACGTTGAGGAAAAAGAACTGACGACATACTAATAAAAAAAATAATAATAATAAAACATTAACTTGAGATGGTTTCACCGAAAAACAAGGTTTCTTTATTATCATCAAAGAACAAAATATTTAAAGGTTAATTACTTCAGATGTTATCATTATCGTAACGTAACGATCATTGTCATTAACGTAAAAAAAAATAATTTGGAAGGCAATGAATCAATGAATTAACTGATTTTAAGGTTCCAAATGTTGAAGTTAGTAGTTTACAGTATGTTTTACTTAAAACATAGTTTGAAAAGAGTGTTGGAAACATATTCGTAGATTAATCTGTTATAAACATAACCGCATTCATATTATAAATCGGCAAAATTATTTCCCCAGAACTTCCTATGCACTTATTTTCACTTAAAGAAAAGTATATTATGCGTAACCGTAAAATCTATTGAAACAGTTATGACAAATATTTAAAAAAATCGGATGAAATTAGACACAAACGAAAAACATTAAGCCAAAAAAATGCACTGTTGGTGTTACTTGAGGCCAATTTAAGTTAAATTAAAAGAGGACCTCGTATATACTAAATCACATTTTTATTCTGGGGAAAATCGTAATGTAGACATCAAATTGCAAAAAAAACCGTTTCATTAGTTTTTGAGATTAATCAACGAAAATTAGCCACCTACATATTTGGTTTTAGAGAGGATAAGCTGAAAGAATATAAAAACAGTATGGTCAAGTTTACTCAGTTTCCTTTAAGCTTAGACGGGTGAAGTAAAAATTTTTTATTTAAAAAAATCATGTTGAACTTTGACTGCTTTGAAGTATGAAATGTGAAATATGGGTACATCTGTGTTATATTGATATCAGTGACATATCATTGTTGGTGTAGTGTAGATTGACTCAAACGCTGTGTTCCTTGTACTTGGTTAGTTAAAACATGATAGTGCGACAGTTATGTCGTCAATTAAAACTTTGATAATTAAAATTACTGACCCAACCTAATTTTAGACATAACTATGTCCACTTTTTATTTCAAAAATATTTCTCTAATAAAATAATAAAAATATACATATAATATTCTGTTACTTATAGTGTTTTTAAAACTTTATTTGATTTAGAATATAATCAGATGTTTAATCACTGTTTAATTACTGGCTGACGTGTTTTTAATTTCTTTGAAAATTTAAAATATTTAAAACTTCTTTAATATGTTAGAAGTAGAATTGATTCTCTACATTCACAAAGATTACCGTCGAATGACAATTTGTGAGTATCTTCAAAGCAGAGATTTATTTAAAATAGAATGTAGTAATTTTTGAGCAAATGTGACTGCATTAATTCTCATTTCGATTAGTTTGTGTATTAACAAATAAACTGAATCTGAATTTGGCAAAATGAGTTTCAAAATTTTCAAAAAATACCAAGACTCACCTAGTATCTCGTCGATGGAACTGTTGGTGAGGCAATTGTCGGAGTTGCTGGACGGCAGGACTAGTTGTAGGACCATGTTTCCATTCTTTGACTCGATGTTCTGCGAACAGAAGACATAATCGTTCAACTTGTGCAAATTTAAGTTGCGGAAACGGTTAGAGTGTTTCAGAAAAGTGTGTGTAACAAGCCGATCATGCGTATAGTGCATTTTGCAAGGAGTTTTTTCGCCAACATTGCTAATTTGTCAACGGTTACGCTTCTGGCGAAGACTATGAAAAGGAACAAACTGCAACGGAAAGCGAACGTTCAGCTATTGTATTTTCGCCCGTCGAACATTTGGGACGGTTGTTTTTTATGTAAAGCAATCTTTATTGTCACGTAATTTTCTTTTAATTTCACTTACGTGACTTTGGGGAACGGTTAATTAAAAGGTTAATGAATTAGAGAGCAGAGAAAAAACGGTAGCGTAATAAAGCAATCAATTTGTGATAGGACGAATGGCGCATTATAAACAAATAATTTTAATTACATCTATTTGTAAAAGAGACAAATGGACAGTAGATCGAATTTTTTATCATTCCCGCTCTAATTTTCGAGAAAATCGGTTTAATTTTATGAATGACTTACGAAATTGTATAACCAATTAAATCAGCTTGTCTTCGTCGTGCAAAAGTCGACGTATAATGAGCACTAATGCTAAAATGAATGGCATCAACACTGAAAGTTTCGAATGAATAGAATTAAATTGTTGTTTAAGTAAATCCGGGGAAATCTCGGTTTTTCTCTTGTAAACCGTTCGCACGATTAAATTTTCACTACGGTTTCCAAAAATTAACAGACGCACCGGGAACCCTTAATTCTTGAAGCAAATAAAGGAGGAGACTTGATTAAAAACCTGATTAAATCGTGGTGGACGCACTGAAAATCACAAAATCAATCGACGATCAATCACTCGGGGGCACTCTATTGAGACTAGGCTTGAGAAACTGAGAAATTTCTGTTGGAAGAGCCAACGAAACAATGAGAGAATATTGCAATGGTTTGTGCAAGAACCCCTCTCGAAAATTGTTGCAGATTTTAGCCACCATCGCTTGCAACATCGATGGGATTTTTAACCGATATGAACAATCCCGTTTTATGGTTCAATATTTTAAAAACAATAAGATTCTGGGACAGTTTTTGCGCTCTAGCATCAAATTCGGATCAATGTTTTATTAATTTATTACTTTATGGTGATGTTTTATCTTTATTTTTATCGGAATTTTATAAACATATATAATTTATGTACAATAAATAAATCCTAACCGTCATCGAAATTTGATTTAGTAATTCACTTAATAAAAATAAAATTTCATGTTTCACGTGTTTACTAATATTTTTTGTCTGTTAATCATGCGATTAAATTAAGTTAAAAAAATTAAAGTTGATAAAATTAATTACACTCAAAATCTACTTGACGGGATTTTGATGGTGACAATAATGTAATTACGTGAGGAAACAAAACTTGACACTGATTTATTTTTATTATTTTTATAATTTGATTTATTTATTTATTTTTAAAATTACATATTTTGTATGAACCACGGTGTATTTTGTTATATATATATATAT